>JAJJMA010180508.1:2528-14571 GCA_023529015.1 Papaver nudicaule
TGGCAGAGGGGTGATTCTTCTCAAAGGTAAGTCGTCAAGGTGTTATTACATAGTGTGACGATTTATCAAGCAGTATTTTCGGGCATTTTAGATCTACTTCTTAAATCGTCATGCAAATTCAAAAACCTTGACGATTGTTCATATCTACCCGCTGGGTCGTAATAGACCATCATAAAACCTTGACGAGTTTTGTAGAATCGTCACAATATTATGTTATTTCTTTGACGATTCTGGGACGAAGCAATTGGGTTGAGTTGATTTTCGACAAATTTAACATTGAAGTGAGTCTTCCCATAACTGTTTTGATCTTTGAGGATCATGTTTGAACATTTTCGAAAACACCTCGACAAATGGTGGCGGTGGTGGGGGGTGGAATTGGAGGCGGCGGTGGTGGTGGAAATGGAGATGGTGGTGGTTATAATGGAGGTGGTGGTGATAATGGCTAACTATCTAGTCTTAGGATGATTTTCTAATTAACAATCTAATATTTTTGATAATCAATAATTTATTTACTAATCCCAATTACAATCTCTAATTCTAATTATGGTGTATAAGGGGTTTTTGAGATTACTTCATTGTGACCCTATTTTGGATTCGCCTTCGCCCCCATTAAATATGGGCTCGCCCCCAAATCAGCCAGGTTAGTTAAGGAGGGGAGATGTAACGGGAGATTAGATTTGTTAACTGTTTATGATGCACCATTCATATATAACACTAATCAAGAGAAATACAGTACTTTCGGGGTTTCACCAAAAAGTTGTCACAATACCTCTCATGATAGGAATAACATTTCAAACTTAAGATAGGAAAGATAAAAACATACAAAAAAATGTGATTACTGGTTTGAATGAAAATTTTATTTCACACAACAATCTAAGCTCACAATTTTGGTTCTCTAACACTTTTCAAAAAGGGCCACTTGATGCAACATGTCCCATTAATACTCTCTTCATTCTATATATATATATATATATGGGCCACCGCCACCAAAAGCCGAAAACCTCCACCACCACCAAATAAACCTAACCTTAATAACCTACCTCTACCACTCCTCTCTCTCTCTCGACCTTGATAATTCTTCTCTTCTTCTCATTTCTCTTAGACATATGCAGTTCCACCTTTTTCCTTTTCACCACCACCACAGTAACCACCATCTTTCTTTATTCAACCACCTATCTTTTCTAATTCAATTACTATTAGTTTAGGGGTTTTTATCGATTTTTCTGATTATGGTAGCCCTCCATTCAATTTTGATTTGGGTTTTGGAACGTGCAGACATCGACGGAATTAGTACCTAATACGCATATTGGGGTCTTGTGACTAATTAGAGGCAAAATCAGTGGACACCTCAATCTCGGTTGCGTTATCTCTCTCAATTTCAATTTCCGCTGTTGTGGATTGTTGATTTGAGGCGGCTCCTGCTATTCCTGGATCAATTATAGTGTCTCTCAGGGAGGAGTTTGTTTTCGCCATCTTTGACTTTTAATCGAGACGATGAATTTTTCGTATCGGCGATGAATCGAGGCGATGAAGGTGGAAGGAAAGAAAAAAATGTAGAAGGAGAGGGAGAAGGAGAACCGAGTAAATGAGAAATGAGAAGAGGATAAGGTAAATTAGTTTTTGTTTTTGTTTTAAGATTAGGGTTATTAGTTAAGATTTAGAGGTATTTTAATCTAATCCTAATTTTGTAAGGGTAACTTAGACTTTTTTTACCTATTTAAACATCCCTTATAACTATATTTGGATAGTTTTGGTGTTTTGAAGTCCCAACAAAAACTCTACAGTTCCAGAAACAGCGCATTGATATTGAGTGCGAGTGAAAACTAATTTTTTCTTTTTTTTTTTTTTTTTTTTTTTGAAAAGAAAAAAAAGGCTTCTATTTGGTCTGCTTGAATCTCTAATAGACCGAAAAAAAAAAGTATTACACAAATTTCCCGCAATGTACGCAATGTAGAGAAATTTCCATAGTGATTGATAATTTGTAGAGTGTACAGATATCTTATTAGGGCAATTTTCTAAAATGGCCATAAAAATTATGGCTAATTATCAAAGTGGCCATTTTTTGAAACAGTTTTACAAAGTGGCCGACATTGACTTTTTCAGTCCCGTTTTATTCAAAAAACGGGTAACGGAAGTTAACCCACTAGATGACAGTAAACCAACATGCTAAAAGACATATTACCCCTCCTCATTGACTCAGTGAGTTAGACCAGTTAAACACAACTGATTTAACTGGTGAATTAAATCAGTTCTAGTGAAAATGACACAACCCGAACCCGAAACCCTATAACCCAGAACCAACATCCCCTGAACCACCACCATTACCTGAAGCACCACCATCTCTATCACCTGTACTAACACCCACCATCACCTGAACTAACCCCAACGACTAAACCTGAACCAGCAGGACATTCACCACCACCACCACCATTTTAACATTGTAAAACACACAAAAAATGAACTATGCAACTTCGGCAACTCCGGTAACTCACATCACGTACAAATAAAAAAAACTTCAAATTGACGGCAACTCTAATTACACTGCAACAATCATGCCCTAATGAACCAAATTAAACCATCAATTAACCCAACACAAACACACATACAAACCCCATCAAACAATCAGAAGTACCACCACTGTTCAGTCGGAAAATATAAACACCACCACAACAATCAAGCCCTCAATTAGCCAAATTAAATACTAAATTAACCAAATTAAACCCTCAATTAAACCAAAACAAACCCTCAATTAACAAAATCAATCACCAATTTATACATACAAACATTAAATTTGAAAAGGGGGAAAAAGTTTCTAACCCTCAACCTCAGCTGCTCTATCTTCTACTGCTGGTTCTTCCTGCCAGAAATTGACCTCCAAATCACCGTAACCTGAGCTCTAAATCAGCACCAATCAACACAGAAACCAACCCGTACTGAACAGCAGCAAACATGGACTCTACACCACTTCCTTCTTTGGTTCTTTTCCGCCACAATTTCATCCCAGAACCACCATAATTTCACTGCCCAAACATCCATGAATCAGCACCAGAAAAACCCTTGAGATTCACGGCCACACCACCACCAAAGCTGCAGCAAAACCCAATTTCTCACCTCCTTCCAGATCCACAATTTAACCGGCAATCTTCAGCAACCATTTCTGTTCTTTCTGCGTCTATTATGGCCTGAATCTGACCTCCATCACTCCACAAATCGAACCACATCAGAGATTCAGCTGTCACAACTGAATCGAGCCCTAGAACCACCCGAATTTCCCCTTCTTTTCTTGTATCTCTCTCGCAGATCCAAGCTTTTCTTTTCTTCTGTCTTGATATCAACCTGAAGAAAAAAGAGAAGAAAAAAGAAGAAGAAAGACGAAGAAGACAGACGAAGAAGAAAGAAAATGAAAATGAAATCGCTGATTTTTTTTTTTTGTTTTTAGGGTGTAATGTGCACGTGTCTACTAACACGTGTGTCAACATTCATCTATCACCGTCTATTAAATGAACGGTAGATTTGAGGGAAGGATAGGGAAGTAATTTTGTGGGGGAATCTTGACTAAATCAACGGGTTTGACTATTATAGTGGACCCGGACGAAAAAGTTAACGGTTTGGCCATTTTGTAAAACTGTTTCAAAAAACGGCCGACATATTAATTAGCCATAATTTCTATGGCCATTTTAGAAATTTGCCCATCTTATTATTACTTTATAATGCTTGCTCTAAAAGGAGTCCCAAACTACACAAGCAAGCACCTAAAATAAAGGATGGACTTCAACATATTCAATGGATTTAGTGTACTTCAAATTATGGGTGGGGTAGGCTGGGAATCAAGGGACAAGACCTGGCCTTTTCTCACTTATCCTTTTTGTCCACGGATCTCAACTGGAGTGGTTTGGATTATGACTTTAATGGGTCTTATCTTGGAGGTCCTTAGTACTATATCGTTTAGTAGGTTTTATTTTCTATTTTATGTTTCTAGTTTAATGTGTTCTATTAGGTTAACTAGTTTTCTCTGCACCATGAAGTGTGTCCTATTGAAACTGATAAAGTATGTTGGTATATCACGGAGTAGTGGAAATCTCTCGAAGAAGTGGCAGGATGATGGAGAAGTTGGTTTTTATCATCATTATGGGGTAAATCCTTTTTGCCTTAAAGGATACATTGCGACAGGTCATTTTTGTAAATGGCCAGGTGCCACCACCTTGCGGTGCATGGCAATACTTCAATGGTTTGGTTTTATGATCATCCGGCTCACGACTTCAGGGACTCAAGCTTATTTCCTGTACTTGACCTTCCTTTTGGCACCAATGGAGACTAGAAGCATTTACCTTTTCTTGAAAGCTGTTTTGATGGTTGTACTCTTTGTTTTGGGTGACACCTCATCGACGGTTGTAAACTCTGATGTAATGCTTTATTAGTTAAATGCAGTAACTTTCTCTTCAAAAAAAAAAGCACCTAAAATAAAATTGAAACAGAAACATTGGGCCTGTAAGTAAGACATATCAAAACCCAGATACAGAGCCCTATAAAGAATCGAGTCCTGATTCTGATCCGGAACCATTGTCCAACTGCGTCGGATTTACGAAACCGACGATGCAAATGTTTGATGAGATCAGAACCGTTGAATAAAACATTTCGTTTATGTGGGACGGAGGGAGTATAAAATGCGCTTAAACCTAGAAATGAGATCATTTCGTTTCATTTCTCACAACCACTTCTGCTTCTCTCTACGGCTGCTTCCGAGCATTTCAAGTTTCAACGATTCATGATAGAAAACGAAGGATTAAAAACAATTAGGTTTGATTTATTTTAGCTATATGGAGATTAGAGAGAAGTTATGTGTTGATCTCCCCCTTGGGATTCTGAAATTATTAGGTTACCTTGAAATGAATTGCTTCCAACTGCTAGGAGCATGGTGGAGATCGAAGAAGAAGAAGAAAAAAAAGAAGAGAGCACACCAGGTATCACTTGAAACTATTATAACCTCCGATTCAGTTATAAGCTTCTCCTTTCTCTGAAATTAAAAAAAAAAATTGGTTTCAAAATTGGGGATTTTATTCTTTGAAATTAGGTTTTTCTTTTTCGATCTGGGGTCAAAATAGTTGACTGAAAAAAGTCAATTATATTTACACCCCAGTAAAATTGGGTTGACGCAAAAGACCATATAAAACCAAGTTTTCACTCTTACTTTTGTTTCTTCTCTGCTTTTACACTCTGCTTCTCCTCTGTTTCAAAGAAATTCTCTAAGGAAAACTCATCATTGCAGAATTAAAACCCTAGATTCGATTAAAACCCTAGATTCGAATCAATACCTAGTCTCCTTTGATCATCACACAAAACCCACTTCTTAGATTTTTAAATCCCATTCAAGAACCCCCCAAGAAAAGAATTATCTTTCTTCACATTCTGTTACATTCAAACTTTCTGGGTTTTTGGTTCTTACAGTGAAATTTGTAATCTTTGTTAGGAAAATTACTACAGAATTACCAATGGATAAAGGGAAACGTATAATGGGGGAAGAATACCAAGAAAATGAGGAACAGTGGAAGAAGAATACTCATAATGCTCCAGGAATAAGAATCAACAGTAATGGTGATGAAGGAAGAAAGGAAGAAGAAAAAGAAGATGATAAACGAGTTGAGAGTGCATTAGCAGCTAAGTAAGTACTTTGGAATCATGATTCTTGTTTTTGGGCATTTTCTTGATTCTTGTGGGCATTTGCCCCTTCAGTGGATAATGCTTGCTTAAGAATGGGTTACTGAAATTAGGTTCATTCTTTTTGTGTACAAATTAGCTTCCTTTTGTTCTTAATTTTTGATTCAAAGGATGAAATTTTTTGTTAGCCTACCATGCTTTTTTGGAGAATTTTGAGAATGGGTCTTTGCTGTTATAGCAGGGGAATTTTATTGGAACATATATTGTTTTGGAATTCTTAGATTCTTTTTCTTCATCTTTTTGTTTTGATAATGCTTGCTTAAGAATGGGTTATTGAAATCAGGTTCATTCTTTTTGTATACAAATTAGGTTATTTTTGTTCTTAATTTTTGATTCAAAGGTTGACATTTTTTGTTAGCCTACCATGATTTTTTGGAGAATTGTGAGAATGGGTTTCATTCCTTTGCTGTTATAGCAGGGGAATTTTATTGGAACATATATTGTTTTGGAATTCTTAGATTCTTTTTCTTCATCTTTTTGTTTTGATAATGGTTAACGAAGCATGTGATACTTGTTTGTTCTGATTGTATCATATTGTGTTTCACTGTTTTCTTAGCTCTTGAAATGTAATGGACATGTTATCTGTTAGCTCTGATTGTACCTCTGATTTGAAACATTTTCTAAGTTCTGTTTGGAAGTTTTGTTAAACCCTTAGGCTCAGGGGGGAATGTATATATATTAGGTTTCCATCTTGTATGTATATATTAGTTGTAAATCTCTGGTTTACCGTTTACCGATTCAGTTTTGCTTGTAATATAAATTTATAGGTCGTGTTAGTGTTATTATGTTAATGGGGGGCATCTGCCCCTAAAGCTTATGCTGTGTCTATATATGGTTGTCTGATTGCAGGAAAACAGACGGTGGTGCAAACACAAACAAAGGAGAACAAGAAGATGAGAAGGAAGTTCAGACCACATGTGACTCCTTTGGACTCCGCAATACCAACTCAGTAAGTACTTTGTGAGAATTTTTTCTGGATTTTCTCTGGTTTACCGATTCATTTTTGCTTGTAATATAAATTTTAAGGTTGTTTGCGAAACTGATTTTTTTTTTTTTTTTGTCAGCTGTAATACAAACATTCAGACTGTGAGAATACTTGTCGTGGGGTACCGTAAAGGTGGCAAGAGTACAATGCTTAGAAGCTTAAATTGTAGCAGTAATGAAGATTTAACTGAACATATTGTTCATTTTCATACAAGTGAAAATATTCAGCTTAGGTTTATATGTTCAGAAACATCTGAGAACTATGTCATTGATACTAGGTGAGTACTGGCTTGATTTTGAAATTTATATTCGTCTAGCATGAAATTTCATTCTTATATTTGCTCGAGATGATCTTACTTACTATTTGGTATCTGCACAGCATATACGAAGGTTACATTTTACTTTTAGACCTCACGAGTGTGGTTTCCTACAAGTATGCGAAAAATCTATGTGGAGAGCTAATAAGAAGGTTAGCAGTTGTTGATTTTGTTCCGTCATTAACATTTGTCAATTTATATTATCTATGTTCAGTCACATGACTTCTTTGGCATTCCTATTAAAACTGTAGGAGTGTTGACAGAAAATCGATTGTGTTGGTTGGGAACAAAGATGATTTAGCTAGCGATAGGAAGGTGCTGAACATTGCTGCTGCCAAGGAATATGATGTATCAGCTTTTGAGATTTCTGCTGAATCAAGTTCAAGCTCAGTCATTCAAAAGCCATTTCTGGCTCTAGCAAAAACTAAACTGAAGTGCGTAGTTCTTAATTTTATTTTATTTTAATACTCTGGTATCAATAATGTTTCAATCATCTGATTTATTTGTTGCTTTTCTTTAGGAAGCCTAGCTTAAAGTTTCTTGAGGACTTGCCTTCTGTTTCTGCAAACGCCCCAGCACCAGAAAGGGATTCAACTGTTAATGCCCCTTCCACATCACTGGAAATGGTCTCTACTGTCTTGGTAAGTTATCCTCTAATTGTGACTTTGATTAATGTCAGACACTATTAGACTTCTAAATTCTTGTCCTTCGAGTGGCAAATTAGAAATTTTATGTTCCAAGTGTTTCACTGCATAGGACCGAGCCTCTGGAGAATCACGTGAACAACTACCGAAGACTGTTCCTGTTAAAGCCCTTACCCCATCATTGGAACTGGTCTCAGGTGTCTTGGTAAATCATCTGTAACTGTATTTGCTTAATTTACTCAGGACTTCTTAATCCTTTTTCCTTGAGTGCCAAACTGACATTCGATTGTTTGTTTCACTGCATAGGACCAAGCCTCTGCAAAAACATGTGAACAGATGCCAAAGCCAGCCTCTGCGAGAAAAGAGATTTCAAAGACCAACTCTGCTAGATATCCAGTTGCCGTGAACACCATAAGAATCCGTGGCAAGAGTGATGACATGTTTGACTTCCCAGTCCAAAGCTCGCAGTTACAGCAGTGCTGTTATCTTTGAAGATTTTTTTCACTTACTCATAGAGAATTTTTTAAAACACAACTAGATAATTTCTGACTTCCCTTCCAGTTGTGAATTTTATTTTTCCCCATATTGTCAGAATGTGAACTCTTTTGGGATGCTGCAGGGTAATTCTCTGACTTCACATTCTATACTTTACTTTCCTTTTATTATGTTTATTTTCTTTTTTAAAGGAAAGATATTTTTACATTAAGGCTGCGTTTGGCACGCCAAAAATGGATGGAATTGGAGGAGGGAATGGAATTGGGGGTGGAATTGGGGGAGGGAATTGAAATTCCGGCTGTTTGGCACGGTTTTAATGGGTGGAATTGGAGGAGGGAATGGAATTCATTTTCCTTCCCCGAGTGGAAATCCAATTCACACCCCCTGGAATTCTCTTTTCCCCCCGTATAAAAGCAACCTTTTCCTTCCTTCTTCCTTCTTCTTCCTCCATTTTTTCCTTCTTCCTTCTAGTTTTCCATCCATTTTAACTGTCATGCCAAACACAGACTGGTGGGAATTGGAATTCCAGAGAATTGAAATTCCAGGGAATTGGAATTCCAGGGAATTGGAATTCCATCGGTGTGCCAAACGCAGCCTAAGTGAAAGCCTGAATTCAGCACATCCAGATCCAGGTGAAGCTGATGAGTCAACACAGTAGGTAATTCACCCGCCTTGGTGAAATGTCTTCTCTTCCAAGGAGTCAATTTTTATAGAAATGGATCCTCCCACTGCACCCAATGGTAGACACAGGTGTTGGAATTGGGCTTGGGATGGCCACTCAAGCCCATGTCCAGAATGAATAGAAAATGTCTAAAGGAGTCTAGAGGAGTCTTTAGTTTATAAGTTTTTAAAAGATAGTAGCTCATGATTAGAAGTTTAAAGGTGCACCCTAACCTTACTGCTTTTCTCCCAAGCACTGCACCACGCGTGCGCAACGCGGTTGTCACTTTGCACTATGGGAATCATTTGGCCAGTCAGGATTTAATCTGAAATGATCAGTTAAGATCTAATGGTTTAGATCGTATCTAGTAGTTATGATCTAATGGAACCGACTTATATTCTGAATTAGTAACTGGTATCTCTTCAACCCTTATAGAAACTCAACTTCTGTTTGAGTTTGAGACACATAAAATATTTTACATCCTCTTTGAAATTTTGAGAGTCTGTATAAAGAGAGTTGTGCTACATCAATCCGCGTTCGTTGTTGGAAATCATCGAAGTGCTGCGGAGATTACCAAAGGTATTGTTAAATGCTGGAGATGTATGCCTTAGAACTGCATCAGCATTAAATGAAGGGCATTAAACGTCTTAAGTATAGAGATCACTCACCTCAATACAATCATGTTTTAGTTTGTGTTATTCTCATTCTTCTTCTTTTCTAATTTTTGTATAAGTTGATCTTTACATAGATTGTAAAGATTGTGTTTTACTAATTCTTGATTTGGATCAGAAAGTTTGTGAAACTGGTGAATGCGATATGAGTCGTATTTGTGAATCGGTAACAAAATTTCCAACAACAGGTAGTTTCAATCAAATTCAGTAAACAAAGCAATTTCATATTCAATTTCTACTAATAACAATCAAATACAGCAGTACCAAGCCAATTCTTCAAAAAATCCTTCTTTTACTTTCGAGACTGCAATGTGGAAGAGGAATCATTTTAGTTACTTGTTCGTCTTACCACTTTAACCTCTATTTAAAACTTTTGCGCTGCCTCTTGTGAAGGTCAACTGATCCTTTCACTGGTCCAGAGGTGTATCCCTAGTAACCTCATGTTCGCAGTACTTGACAACTTTTTAGGGTCTTGCCGATATTTCGATCTCCACTTACCATTCTCATCCCTCAATCAGCTAACATCAATCTTCCACATCCGACCAACGTCCGAACCACCAGTCTTCGGATGTGCCCCATTAGCCAACGGTCGAACTGAACATCTGCTAATACCTATAATTATAAATAAAGTGGCGAAATTCCTTACTGCCTAACCATGTTCACCACTAGCTCGACCGTACTAGCAGAAACTTTTTACGAGGTCATTCAGGCTTGCAAAAGATCACGCCATTAAGAAAATTTGGAGGTCTGGGTATTTGAGCATGATCTGCACCGAAGAATCAAGCTCTTTCCCTTAAGCGCATTTGGTCGGTCCACTATCACCCGTATTCTTTATGGGCTGATTACTTTACCAGATAAAAACATCTAAGCCAAGGTATACTGGTTACATTATAGAGGTGTGTTTCAAGGTATTTCTTTGTTATCAATTTGTTATCAGCTGGAAAGAGGTTCTTTTCCCTCCTCTCTAAGATAGTCAGAAGATGTTCAGCTGCTGGTTTGTTCTTTGTTTGGCTTTGTTTTTTTTCCGTTGTCTAAAAAAAAAAAAAAAAAAAAATATAATTTACCGAGAGAAATGCCACTGCTTTGGGATTTGATTTTGATGTGCCGGCGTTTACCACTTTAGGGGAGTTGAGTAATGACACTGGAGTTTCTGAAAAGATTGCTCAATTATATGGCTAGCCATGATGCGAATGTCATAGTGGGATTTTTTTTTCCCATAAGATTGAGGTTGTTGTTCAAAAAGGGATTGGAGCCAACTTGTTGTCGGGCTTCCCATCCAATTCTTGTAATCCTGTTGATTCTAATTCTGATTAGTAAATATAAATCCTCATTTTATCGAGAAAAAAAAAAAAAAAAAAAAAAAACAAGGGTTTCCACCTTATACCCAATTCTTTGCAGATTTACCTCTTTTTTTTCTGAAAAAAAGGCATAAATAAGAAAGGATGCCGAGATAGCATCCTCAAAAGATACAAGAAGAGAGCATAGAGAGCTTACAAACAAATTACTCTCCAAACAATTTGTTTGTTAGCAATTAGAATATCGTTTCTTTCCAACCAACCAAAATAACAAAGCGCAAGCAATATATGAAGAAAGCAAGGGACTCAATTGAAACCTTCGATTTGCACTTCCAAAGGAACTTAAGAACCGTATTAGGATGAACCCAAACAATTCCTAGTTGCTGTGGAAAGTGTTCTCATTGTCAATATAATGTTTTAGTACCTTCGATCAATAGTCAAGTTATAAGTTATTCACCTTCTCTAAACCTATCACCCATATCTGCCAAACAAACAAACAATGCAGGAAAAGGTGTTCCACTGACTCCTATTGTTATTGCATAATGAACATTAATTCACCACTTCCATACCCTTCTCGACAACAAAGAAAGAGTTGGAGCAACTCTATTAGCAGCTTGAGCATTGGAAGACCTTATGCTCGATCCTTTGCGAAATAACCTTATACCCAATCCTTTTTAGAAAAATCTTACCCCTCTGAGTGACAGGTACTGGTTCATCCACTCCAGGATCATTACTATGAATGCCTTTACAAGATTTTTCTTTTAATATATAACCCCCCTTTCGAGCAGAAAATCCCCGGTAAACTTTTACACGATTATATGATACAAGATTATGAGGGAGAGGTGGACTTGTTTACCCAGACGAACCAAGATAAACTACAAGATTTGCGTTCTATCCTCGGAGCTTGGAGCATCTAGTGTTTGGCATTCTATTTGTGAACTGAGAAACGAGGAGATGGATTCTGAAATGAGATTTGGAGCGCTTAGATGATGTAATGGATAATCCCAAAAAATCAAAAAAAAAAAAAAAAAAAAAAAAAAAAAGTGAACATGTAGGAAAACCTGTGTTTCACAATATTGATGGTCAAGAACTGGGTGATTCCCCTGAAATCAGCACTCCACCAGATGGGTTTTTCAATTTCTAAGAGAATTCAATAAACTGTATGAAAATACACCTTACGGGTAAATGTGGACACAATTTTGCAAGGGAAGACTAAAGGTAACAAAATTGGGGTTGAAATACGTAAGGTGCCATGCGGAGT
>JAJJMA010180542.1:0-15418 GCA_023529015.1 Papaver nudicaule
TCTAAAGGAGTACTCTTGAGCAAAAGTCCAGTGGATTATAGCTGAGGGCGTCTAACACGTCTAAGGCTTAGTCTAATGGGACTTCCATATCCACCAAAAAGTAGTAGGACACATCAGCAAACTAGCAGCCCAAGTCTAATGGGAGCTCAACTTTGGCGCTGAATCATATACCGCCATGCCGCTATATTATGTAGTGTTGCAGAATATTCGCATCAACGCTACATCATGTAGCGCTTGACTTGACTTTAGTTGACTGGCGTTACATCATTGAGCGCCAGATTAAATCCACAAAAAATCGCGCAACCCTCCCCTCCCCTCATTTTCTCTTCTTCTTTCTCCTTCCTCCTCATTTTTTTCCCCTAAAACCGAATTTCATCCATTTCAATCTATCAATCCATCACGTTTTTTTCTAATTCCTTGCAAGGGTTTGAAGAAGTGAAGGAGAGGAATCTACTGGTGTTGTTTTTGTGGAATTTCATCCACAAAATCATTTGAGGTGAGTTTTGCAAACTTTAGGTTTTTTTTGTGTTCTTGATTTCAATTCATAATTTTTTTTTGATCAAATTTATGTTTGATATCATGCTAGTATTGATTACTCGATTGAAATTTACATATTTTTCTGTTTTTTAGTTAAATTCATGTTCAATTGTTGTGTTAATTTAATTGAAATTGAAATTATTGATATTATTGTGTTAATTGAAATTGTTGATATTGTGTTGTGTTAATTGAAATTGTTGTGTTCATTTGATTGAAACTGTTGTGTTCTTTTGATTGAAATTGTTGTGTTGATTTGTTTGTTTTAGATACATGACATGGACTTAGAACAGTTTCACAAGGTGTCCGGGTATCATTTTGATGCCGACCATGCATGCAAGGATAGTCCTTTAAACAAGCGTAAATACAATGTTAGGAGTAGTCTACATATGATCCAACCCCTTTACGAAATTGTAGTGAAAGAAAATCCGAGAGCACAGGATTTGTATGATAAGTGCGGGTTTTCTAGTGTGTTTGGCTTTGATTTTGCTAATGCCGATAGAGGTTTAGTGGAAGCCATTGTTGAGAGATGGTGGGAGAGCACTCGTAGTTCCACTTTAAGGATTTTGAGGCTGGCTTACTACCGACAGATTGGTACATGTTGACGGGTATTCCGACTGGCCTCCCGGGAAAAACTAGGGTAGAACTTCCCCGTACTATGGGTGGTCTAAGGTATCCTGCTATGGATGACTTATATTTCCGGGGAGTGAAAGAGAGGAATCAAATTGCATTCGAAAATCGTGAAGCAGACCCTGATGAAAAAACGAAGAAAGCAGCCAAATGGGATTCTAAGGGTAATTGTGTAACCATATCATCCTTGAGGAGATACATTCAAAACAGAGATGGTATGGACAATACTGAATGTGCAGAGGAGTTGACTAGAATGTTCTTTCTTATTAGTTATTCAAGTAATTAGATGTCAATGTAATTCCTTTAAGGAATACTCATTCATAATTTTCCTATTAAAAAGTGTAACGAACACATTACTCGAATGAGCGGATTTTAGTTTCAATGTAATCCTTTAATTATTAGTTAATGAATCTCTTTTTTTTTAAATATGTGGTGCATCTTATCTTTATTTATGATGATTTGGTATGAGAAAAACTCATTTTTGTATAAACATTGACTGTGGATTGGTGGTGTAACGGGAGTGTGAAATAATGAGTAGGATGAACAACTATTAATCTTGGTGTAAACCGAGTGTAAATACAAAAAGGTCAAACAGACCGACGCTGAATTATATAGCGTGGAAGGCCAGCGCTCAATCATATAGCGCTAATCCGGATATTCTTACAAGAATATTCGTTTAAGCGCTATATGATTGAGCGCGAATTCACTTTTTCGCCGCTACATCATTGAGCGTCTATCTAGCTCTTCTACTTCCATTGCTACGAAAATCTGGATCTGGAGGTTGAATTCATGGAATAGACCACGTTTTTCGTGGAAGTTGAACTCCCATTAGACTAAGCCTAAGCCTTACCTTTTAGTGCCGAAAAAATGGCTAACACTTGTGGAATTGCCACCACAATCTTGTCTGGATTTTTTCTTCAAAACTGTGTTTTCTACAAGTATGTTAGTGTTGCTTAGTGAATACAACAACAAATTCTTTCCATGTCCACACTAAATGTGTGGAACAGCGGTATGCATTGGAAATTTTCAACAAAACAAAATGCACAATTTCAACAATAATGTATTATATAGCAAGTCACATGATTTCAAACTGAATAGACGGGAGAAAGATCAAGAATAAAACTTATAATTTTTCTTTACTATCAATTGTTTTTTTTCCTTTTCTACAACCATCAAGTTCGCTAGGAGCAGTTCCAAACCAAGCTAAACCTGCAGTTTGGCAAGACAAATTATAAATTTGAAGATGATCTAGTACTCATGTAGTCCTGTGACTCCTGTCCTCCTCCTCCTGCTCTCGTGAGCTTCATTTTTGTGCCTTTCTTGGTTTCACTTGGGTCTTTGGTCCTTTTGCCTTCTCTTAAAACTATAACGGTGTTGCCAAACGAATTAAACAATGGTTTGGCAACACCAAAACCATTTTCAATTCCACAAACTGGTAATTTTCTTTACTCATTCTATGTGTGTGCAAATGTGCAGTCATACAATCTTACTTGTATCATTCTTCATGCAAATTTGATGTTGTTCTTACTATTTAAGAGATGGTGCGAAGATTAGATGAAAAGAGAAAAAAAGAATGCTCTTGAAGTAAAATGAACAAGCAATAAGCAGAAAAATAGATACTGAAGTGTTGGAGGAAATTGGAAAAAAATTACCAAACCAGACTAAGGCAGCGGAAGTGTGATGGGTTCATAGTGATACAGGGGTATCAGAAGACTAGCCATCAACAATGGCTAAGCAAGCAACGGTCAAGCATTAACTGCCGAGAAGTTTCCAGAAGATACTGGAAGAGTTTAAGTGTTTACTTATTTATGAGACTTTCCTAGTTTAGGACTTGTCTAGTTTTAGGATTTCTATTCCTAATCTAATTGTGAGACATGGTGCTCTATATAAAGAGACCAATGTCTAGAAGAAAGGTGGAGAAGTCGAAAGACGAGAGGCAGAGAGAGTTCATACCTTCTGTAATCGAGATTTCTCTAAGATAATAAGAAAGAAGAAGACTATTAGTTAACGTTGTTTTCTTTAATCATCAAGCAAATCAAGACACTCTTGAAATCTCTGATCGTATACGTATCAAGTGGTATTAGAGCCGTGTTCTGACACCTGCGGAATAATCTGTGGTGCATGGTCTTAACACGGGAAGGATACATACGATCAGGAGAACCTACATTAATTTTACCAGATACCAGAAAACCAAAAGAAAGTTATTACAAGAAGATGGGAGAGGGAGAAGATAGTTTTTCGTCTGGAGGAGGAGAGAAACTTACGATGGATCAACAGCTGCAAGGTCTATCATCGATATTACGTCAATTTATGGAAGCTAGTCTGAAAAGTCAGGGTTCTCACTCAAAACCACCAAAGAAGAATAAAGGAAACACCTCATCAGGGGAAGGAGAAGATGATGTTGAAGATGAAGAAGATGCAGCCTCACACAGAAGTTTATATGGAGGTTTGAAGGTTGGGATCAAGATCGACTTTATCGATTTTGATGGTTCCATAGATGCTGACAAACTAGATGGATGGGTAGACAAGTTGGAAAACTATTTCTCTGTACATCAAGTAACTGATGCTCAAAAAATAAATTTTGCCAGCTTAAAACTATCAAATCATGCCCTTGTATGGTGGAAATCGTATAAAAAGAAGCACCCAACAGAACCAGCAACATGGGTGCAGTTTAAAGCCTTGATGAAGAAACAGTTCTATCCACTAGGACATGATGACGAATGTTGGTATAAGTGGCAACATCTGCGACAAAGATATCAACAGACGGCGCAGGATTATACCACAGATTTTAAGCGACAAGCTTTGGCTCTAGATGTAGATATGGAGAGTGCAGAAACTTTGCAAAAATATGTTGGAGGTCTTCATGATTCAACAAGAAGAGAATTGAAGCTATTCAACGTAACAGATCTTGATGATGCTTCTGTAAAAGCTGTAGCCATTGAGGCTAGGAACAAAGGAGCTGGAAATTCTGAGAGACGAACTGGAAATAAAATCGATGAACGGCCAAAGAAAACAGAACCTGGTCGAAGTAGAAGTAACAACTCAGACAAAGAAGATAAAACATGTGAACATTGTCAAGCTAAAGGGCATGTCAAAGACACATGTTGGGCACTTCACCCTCATCTTAAGCCAAGAAAATTGTGAGAAAGTGAAGGAAACCGAAGTCAGAGGAAAACTACATTAGTTGCAGAAGATGTTGGAGTAGAAGATATCTCTGAACTCCAGCAACCAGACCCAAAGCTCACATTGATGCTGAATTGTGTTGCTACAGATGAGAATCAACAAGAAGAGTTGTTTCATGTTAAGATACAGATGAAACAAAGTCTTATAGACGCTATTATTGATTCTGGCAGTCAAAAGAATTTGATCTCTGACAAGTTAGTACGCAAGTTAGGACTTCCTACTACAGCACATTCTAAACCCTATCCTTTGGGTTGGATACAGAAAGATACTGAACTACATGTAACTACCCAATGTACGTTCAAATTTGTTATTACTAGTAAGTATGTGGATGAGATTACCTGCGACGTAGTACCATTAGATGTAGCACAAGTGATTTTTGGAAATCCTTATCTTTGGAAACGAGATGCAGTACATTACCATAGGGAAAGAATCTATCGATTCATCAAAGATGAGAAGGAATATCGAATTCACGCAAGCACAGGGTCGTCGACTGTGAATCTATTCAACACTACTCAAGTCAAGAGATTAATTAATGCAAGTGGAAAGTTCGCATTACTTATGATCCGACCTGTAGAAGGAGAGAAGAAGATGTTATTGCATACTGTCAGGTCTGCCCCTCAAGACAAAAGCATTGCTGTTTTAAAAGAAAAATTCAGTAAGCTTTTTCAATCAGAAGTACTCATACCTCCAAAGAGGGCTATAGAGCATGAAATTAACCTCACAGGGGATGCATCTCTACCAAATTTAGGTTTATACCGGACTTCCATATTAGAGTCAGAAGAAATCAAGAAGCAAGTTTGTGAACTTCTTGAACAAAAAGTGATAGTGCCTAGCTGCTCACCTTGTGGTTCACCAGTATTATTGGTACCTAAGAAAGATGGAGGATGGAGGATGTGTGTGGACTATCGAGCTCTTAATAAGATCACTGTCAAGAATCGTTATCCATTACCAAGAATAGATGACCTACTTGATCAGTTAGGAGATGCACGATTTTTCACCAAACTTGACCTTAAGTCTGGCTATCATCAAGTGAGGATTAAAGAGGAAGATACCTGGAAAACTGCATTCAAAACTCGACAAGGCCTGTTTGAATGGCTAGTAATGCCGTTTGGGTTATGTAATGCACCAGCTACCTTTATGCGACTGATGAATGAAGTACTACGTGTCTTCATAGATGATTTTGTGATTGTGTATTTGGATGACATCCTAATTTTCAGTAAGTCTTGGGAGGAACATCTAGAACACATCCATAAGGTACTTACAGTACTAGAAGATAATCAACTTCGTTTGAATCAGAAGAAGTGTGAATTTGGTTGCCAAGAGTTGATTTTTCTTGGTTTTGTCATTGGCGGAGGTAATATTCAGGTCGATCCAGGAAAGATAGCAGTAGTTTCAGATTAGCCTGTTCCCAAAAATGTCACTGAAGTCAGAAGTTTTTTAGGCGCGTGCCAATATTTGCGTAAGTTCATCAAGCATTTCTCACAGATTGCTATGCCACTACATGGACTAACTAAAGCTAGTCAAGTTTTTGAATGGGAACCAAGACATGAAGCTGGTTTCCAACTATTAAAGAGGAAAATCACAGAAGCTCCAGTTTTGGCCTTACCCAATCTGCAGAAACCATTTGAAGTTGAAACTGATGCATCCAATTATGCATTAGGAGCAGTACTACTCCAAGAAGGTAAACCAATTGCCTATCATTCTGAGATGTTCACGGGTCCAGTAGTTAACTACCCTACATACGATAAAGAATTATATGCAATGCACCAGACAATGAAGCATTGGAGACCATACTTACTTGGAAAACAGGTAGTGCATGGTTCACACTGACCACAAACCGTTACAGTATCTGCAAACTCAGTCAAAGCTTCAGCAAGCTCGTCATATGAAGTGGGCTTCGTATCTAGAACAATTTCACATTGTTATTAAGTATAAGCAAGGAGTAACGAATAAGGTGGCTGACATGCTATCTAGGCCACCTAAATCAACAGCTTTATTGGTGGTCATGCAAACACAACCTCTATTTCCTGAAGATTATTCTCAACAGTACAAGGACGATGAAGATTTTCAGAAGGAATATGAGAAATTGAGTCAAGGACAAACCAGCGAGTTCCAACTCAAAGAAGGGATGATGTACAAAGGTACTGCCTTGTGTATACCCAAAGGAGGTGATAGAATACACTGGATTAGAGAAGCTCATACATCTAGATTGGCTGGCCATTTTGGAGTGGAGAAAACACTGCTGAACTTGAAGAGATATCTTTATTGGCCAAAGATGCAGATGGATGTTAATAATTATGTACGGGGATGCATTCTATGCAATACGTCGAAGCCAGCTAATCGAAAGAGAGGGCTATACATTCCATTACCAGTACCACTTAGGCCATGGGAAAGTGTTTCTATGGACTTTTTAGGAGGATTGCCAACTACTAAGTCTGGAAACGACTACTTGTTTGTGGTAGTTGATCGTTTCAGCAAGATGATCAATCTAATTCCTTGCAAGAAGACAGTGACAGGAGAAGGAGCAGCTAAACTATTCTTCATACACATCTGGAAACATTTTGGTTTGCCTACTTCTATCATTTCAGACAGAGATAGTCGGTTTTTGGGTCAATTCTGGACCAAGCTATGGGGTTTAATGGATACAAAACTCAACAGGAGTACTTCATTTCATCCTCAGACGGACGGACAGACGGAAGTGGTGAATCGAACGGTTGTACACCTATTAGGAGGATACAATTCTAAACACCCCAAAACCTGGGATGAAAGTCTACCTTGCCTACAGTTTTCTTTCAACAGAGCAGTCCATGGTTCCACCTTGAAAACTCCTTTTGAAGTCTGTTTGGGTTATCTGCCACAAGGACCTTTTGATATGGTTTTTAACACCAATCAAGATGCTGAGTCTATTGAAGAAGATGCTACTAAAGCTGAGAAGTTTGTGGAGAAAATTCACAAAATACAGAAGTTAGTTGAAGCTCAGCTGCAGAAAACACAGGCTAAGTACAAGGAAAAAAGTGATAAACATAGAGTTCCTTGTAACTTTACAGTAGGAGATTTGGTTTGGTTACGTATAGGGAAAGAAAGACTCAAGGGTGAAGCAAAGAAGTTAAGACCTATACGCTATGGGCCTTTTAAAATACTGAAGCAGTATGGAGATAACGCTTTTCAGTTAGATTTGCCATCGTATATGCAAATGTACTCAGTTATCAATGCTGAATACTTGAAGTTATTTGAACCTCCAATGTTGCATGACGATGAAGGCCAAGAACTCAAGCTACCAGCTGTAGAAGACTTGAGAGTTGAAAGAGAAGAAGTTTTAAAAGAAGACTGCATTGTGGAGACTAAGATTACACCTACTAGGAGAGGTAATCGTGTGATGTTTCGTGTAGGAAGAGCTGGGAAACTACCTAGCAGAGCAAAATGGTTTAGCAAAGAACAAGGTGAAGAGATCTTTCCTAACCTTAAGTTTGTGGCTTGCACGGGAATACAAGCTTCTTAAAAAGGGGGAGCCTTGATACAGGGGTATCAGAAGACTAGCCATCAACAATGGCTAAGCAAGCAACGGTCAAGCATTAACTGCCGAGAAGTTTCCAGAAAATACTGGAAGAGTTTAAGTGTTTACTTATTTATGAGACTTTCCTAGTTTAGGACTTGTCTAGTTTTAGGATTTCTATTCCTAGTCTAATTGTGAGACATGGTGCTCTATATAAAGAGATCAATGTCTAGAAGAAAGGTGGAGAAGTCGAAAGACGAGAGGCAAAGAGAGTTCATACCTTCTGTAATCGAGATTTCTCTAAGATAATAAGAAAGAAGAAGACTATTAGTTAACGTTGTTTTCTTTAATCATCAAGCAAATCAAGACACTCTTGAAATCTCTGATCGTATACGTATCACATAGTTCGCATGGCTTATGATGAAGACCTTGCTCTGATAAATAGTGGTGAGGAGAATAGGTCTTAGAAGGAACAATGGTCTGATCTCACATTGCTGAACCTTCCCACTTTGAAGCATAACACCCTTCATCGCTCAAGTGTTCTACTTCTACGCCAACTGATGTATCTTGAGTATGACATGTGGACCACTAGTTGTGTAACATGTGTGCTGCATCACATGCCTATGACAAGTTATTGTGTAACTGTCATTTTAGTTACAGTAAGTTACCTTTCTTTGTGTTCTGTGGAGTTATGTTTCTCTATAAAAGCACTGTATTTTCTTCTCCTCAATAATCAGTACAATATTATGGTTTTTAATCTTTCAGTTTGTGAAATGGAAGTATGGTTTTCTCTTTTAAATCATGTTTGTGTTTTTGCTTTTTCTGTGCTGCAAAAATGAAATCAATCTAGTACTCATGTAGTCATGTCCTTCTATCATGAGCTTCATTCATTCTTGTGCCTTCCCTGCTTTGATAGGCCTGTTGGGCCTTTGGTTGGTCATTTTGCCTCCTCTGAAAACTATGGCTACCACTTGACTCTACTTAGCTGTAGCGTAAGGAACTATGCGATACGTTTAAGTCCATTCTAAACCACATTCATTTTCCCCAAAATTTGCTTTACTCATTTTAGGTGTGCAAACTTTGAATCACACGATTATTATTTTTCATGATACTTTCATGAGTTAATATTGATTATTTAAGATGCAAAACACTGGTGTCTCACATCTAATTTTTGTATTACATAGTACAATCGAACAATGCACTAATTTTATTTCCTCACTTGTCGTGTGCAATCACAAAACTATTGTTTTTCATATAGTTCTCATTTGTTAACAACTTCTATAGAGGATTTGCTACCATATAAGTGACAATGGAAAGTAAATAAGAACAGAAAAAATTAAAATAGATGAGTTCTTTTATACTAATTTACTGGTTGTATCAACGGAAATGAGCATTGAAATGTTGGAAAAAATTGAGAAGAAACAGTAGAAGATGAAAAACAAATTCAAGCTGAAATTCATAGCCGGAGAAACATAGAAAATTAAAACCGAAAACCCAAGACGGAAACATGAAATAGATATGAGATTTGGCATAGTATTTTTACATCGCTATGAATGTTATCCAACTTACCTTTAAAAAACCAAAATTTAAAAAAAAAACAATCTATCTAAGATTTTATAAAACCAAAAAAATTCATTGATTCGATGAAACATGGACTTCAAATTAACCCAGAGTCGTCAAGGTTATGGTCAAAAACTTTGATGTTCAAAGAAAATCGTTACGGACGATGATAAAAAATTGACGATTGTTTTTTATAGTTGAAAAATCGTCATGGTTATGATCATCGATCATGACGATTGTTCATGTTTCTTCCCAGAGATTTCATGATTTAGACAAAGAAAAATCCAGAAAAAAAAAAAACAAATTCGTCAAGGTTTTAGGAATTTTTGTGGACTACTTTTTTCTCAGTGTTTGCACGCTTATATTCGTTGCTAATCTATTGGTCAAAGTTTTTTGGAACGTTTATAAGTGTTGCAAAATATGTCGCCTGAAACTGTCACTAATTGTTTGCAACGTATATAGCGTTGCGAAAACCATGACCAAAAAATTGTCAGGGAAACCTTGAAAACCTTGATTCTGGTTTTTTTCTCTCTTGATTTTCCTTTGTCTAAATCATGAAACCTCTGGAAAAAAAAGTATGAAAAATCGTCAAGGTCGATGATCATAACCATGGCCATTATTCTACATTCAAGATTAATCGTCATGGGTTTAAGGCAAAATCTTGACGATTTTTTCTTTGTAACTTGAAAAACTTTAGTATTTATCATACAAATCATAGTGATTTTGGTGAACTAATCTCATCATTGGAGCATCATTCGATTATGTTTGACCAACCATCTTTGTAATGTAAGTTAATCAACAAACCAAATTACATTTCCGAATTTAGAAGTTGTTAAAGTTTAATTTTTTTGGATTTTAGCGATGAAGAAATGAAATACCGAGAAAAAGATTGTTTGTTGTTAATGATATATAGAAGATCGAGGATATTTGTTTGGGTTAGTTAAATTAGTAGTAAGATTGGTAGTAAAATTAGGGTAGAGACTTTTTAGTATCTTCCCAAAATTTTATCACCCCTTATAAACTAAGATGGGATATGGTAAGCACATCTCGTCCCCCTTGAAAACATCCTCGCCCCTAAAATAGCCAGGTTGTTTTTGCACTAAAATCAAGTTGTATAAATAAATCAAGTTGAGCAGATCTTGCTCAAGTACTGTATACTGAACCAGACTACTTGCACACATTCACATCTCTGTGCACGTTATCTGGGCATGATGTCTCTTGAGTTTCACTTACTCTGAATCATCGACACACAAAAACTTAGATCATAGTATATCCACTTGCTTTGTTTTCCATCTATTCTGTTGATCCTTTATTTTCTTGAAATCATTTACTTAGTTATTATGTCATTGGAAGAGAACTTTGTTCGTGATGCCACAACGTTCATGAAAAAATTGGTTTGTAGTGCTGCCATAAAAATTGGGATGGCTGGGGCTGTAGATAGATATCTGCAAAAGCTTAAAGATACTCTGGAGATGATCGCGGCTGTCATATGATACTGAAGACCTTTTGGATAAAATTTCCTACGTCAATCTCATAGAAATACGGATAAGGTAACCGTGCTATCTCAGGAAATCCTCAACCGAGTTGGTTGTTTGAAAATTCTAAGACACCTTAATATCTCTCGTTCCGATGCTAAAATGCTACCTCATTCAATATGTAAGCTCACCAATTTGCAGAGTTTAGATATCAGTGGTTGTCGGTGTATTAGTGTCTTGCCCGATTCGATATCTCTCTTATACACATTAAAGAAGTTAGACTTCAAGCATTGCACCAAATTGAAAACACTACCTGTTAACCTTGGAGCTTTAACACAACTAAGGTCACTTGATTTGATGGATACTGTAGTAACAGAACTGCCCCAGTCTTTGACTAGCAACGTCTGTAAACTAGAGCTGGTGCGTTTTCATAGACACTGTAAGTTTCCCAAAG
Organism: Papaver nudicaule; assembly: GCA_023529015.1. NCBI lineage: Eukaryota > Viridiplantae > Streptophyta > Magnoliopsida > Ranunculales > Papaveraceae > Papaver > Papaver nudicaule. The sequence continues at coordinate 11,330 of JAJJMA010180542.1, forward strand.
ATATTAGGAATTGGGTGGATTTGAGAATACTCATGTACGACGTCAAAATAACAGATGGTTTAATAATGCCTAGAGGTATAGAAAAGTTAACTTGCCTGGAAGAATTAGTCCCTTACGTCGTCAGGAAAGGAGATGTCTCCAGTTATAATTTTAGTTCTTCTATCCAGGAATTAGCAGATCTAAACTCCCTTCAGAGGATACGTGTACTAAATCTAGAGAATGCGCGAGGCGGCAGATTAGAGGCAGAGAGGGCAAAGTTAAATGACAAGCAAAACATTCAACATTTGTATTCTAAATATGCACAACGAGACGACGAACTGGCTGCTGCTTCTACTAATGTGCTGGAGGGTCTCCAACCTCACCCCAACTTGGAGATATTGAAAATATGGGAATTCCCGGGTTTAAAGACCCCGGAGTGGATGGGTTCATCTACCTGTCTTCCTATTTTCGGCAGTAAGAACTGTGGAACTCCTGTAGGCCTAAGGCGGCTCCCATGCCTTAAGGTTCTTGAAATTTCGGGCATGAATTCAGTCAAGTGTTTGTGTTTGGGAATGAGTTCTATTACCAGCAAGAAGAAGGAAACAAAGGAGGTTCTGCAGCTACAGCAACAAGAGCATTATTCCCTTCGTTAACGGAGTTGCACCTGTCATATATGGAAATCTTAGAAGAATGGGTAGCACCTTCGCCATCCATTGATTTCCCTTGCCTCGAGCAAGTAGATATATTTTCCTGTCGTAAATTGACATCTATACCAGATTTACGATTAAGTGCTTCTTCTCTCCGGGAATTAAATATCTTCGACTGCAACAAGTTGAAAGCTGTCAATACCATATCATCTCATAGAATCCGTTCCCCACCTTTATTGACACGCCGGCCAAATATTAATGACAATTTCCAAAGTTTGATGGAGTAAGAGGAGGATGAGTGCATCTGCTTGGTATTCTGCAGCGCAGTTCATATTAACCAACAAATCCTCCTAAATTATTGTCAACAGGTCCATCCTGATTCTCACAATCTCTGTGTATTTATCTTATTTCTTTTTCATCATTACTGCTGAGCATGGATCTAAATTCTCTAATGAATAAAAGTTTAACAGTATCATGTTATAGTATTTCTCCACTTACTGTTGATACTAATCATGATAGGGGTTTTCATAACTCATCGGAAGAGGTCATGAACATTGCTTTTGGAGATATATATATTGATGATGAGGGATTGTGAGAGGTCAACTACATATGCATGTTGGAGGAACTCCATGAAGAATAACAGGAGATGAAGAGGGATTCTAAAGCCATGTTCAGCACGAGATGGACGGTAACACAATCACAAAACTACTGCTTTTCATCTAATTTTTATTTGTATTCTTGGACATGTAAGTTTTGTCTGCTAAGAAGTTCTATAGAGGCTTTGCTACTATATAAGTGAAAAATGGAACAAGAGTTTTCCTTATAAAACTAGCTAAACTTATTGATCTCAACATCGATCAAAGTATATGTTGAAATGTTGGAGAAAACTGAAAAGGAAAGAATGAAAAAATGGAACAAACTTTGAGAAAACAGGGGTGGGAAATGACAAGAAGATTCATGTAGAATTTAGACCGGTAGCGAGAAACACTGCAAAGGCCACTCATGGAAGCGGGTTTAAGAGTCTTCATGGTAGATGGTTCCATGAGTGCACAAGTAGGGCCGATATCATTAGAGACTTCGAACAACAAGCGGTAGATCAAATTTATGTGCTTCTCGCAAGTCTCAAGCTTCAGCAACGGGGGTGACTATTTCATCTGCATCTCCAGTTTATTTTCTCGAGCAATGGTGGGACCATGCTCTTGAAGAACAGGCACTTATTCCATTAACCGGACAAGAGAAAGAAATGTCAAAGTTGTTAGACAAAGTGAAAAGATCAAGAGCCAGAGCTGATATTTCCCTTCATTAATGTAAAAATTGAAATGTTGGAGAAAATTAAAATGGAATGGATGAACGAAGAAAATGCACTAGGTCCGGAAAATGAATCCTATTTAAGAAATTTAATCTCTAGAGGTTTAATTTAATTATGCATTAAATACACGGAAGTATATATTCATGGTATCAATACCATTAGGTCGTAGCTGAACCTTTCAGAGAAACTGAGATGAAAACTGAGACCTTTCAATCTCTGAAGATATATTTTTTTTCTTTGTTTGATTCGTGGAATTTTGGGTACCGGAATTAAGAAAAATATAAATGTTCAAGACAGGGGTAATTTACTTAATCTACAATGTTATTTTCAATGATACACAATTTTTGGAACAACACTTTGCTAAATCAAAATTGGTAAATAATTTTCATAAGTTTTTGAAACCAAGCCAAATACCTGGCTTTGTAAAGCCATACTGGATGCTGATCTTTGACTTATGAATTATGATATGGTTTTATTAATTTTAAGTTTCAGTTTGATTTTGATCGTTACCTAACCAATAAGGACTCAAGGTAATATCTTAACAGGCAAACCTACTACATTTAGTAAGCTATAGTTATTAAATATTATCAATTTGCCAGATTTTAGTTTGTTAATTTAGAGAACTTGTTTCAGATGCGCTTGATGGATTATGTGAGTAGTATAATAAAATGGTCTGAAGTAGTCCAAATTAGCTTCAAGTTAGTCAACGATTGTTGTGATGGATATGTGTGTCGTGACGGCGCTTTCTAAGCAATTTGTACACCTGCATGTAAAAATCTCGGGGAGACCTTTGGACGTTACGACCGGTGTTGTGGTGGCTAACGTGCGATGGTCTATTCTCATTTTTCTTCGGAACCGGTTCACTTGTCTAAGTTGTGTATTGAAGTTGATGATGATTATGTGTCTAAGTTGTGTACTGATGTTACTGATGATTATGGTCTTAATTTGTTTATGTATTTCTTGTGCTCAATAATAAGATCCTAATGAGATCTAGTCGACTCTTCCTTTGTTGTATTTATGTCTGAGTGATTCTGTCTCTTCACTTTTGTGTTTCCAACAAATACGTTAGTATTGCTTAATAAACAAACTCTAACAATAAATCCTTTCCAAAATACATTAGTTTCCACACTAATTGTTCTTTTAACAAAATATAAAGCAAACATATACTAAATATTGTATTACGGCTGCATAATCTTTCAAACTAATTAAACCATAAGTTGCATAACAAAACTATAATTTGTGAGTTCGTATGATTCTCTTTACTACCATTTTCTCTTTCAACAATGATCGAGTTCACAAAGAACAGTTTCAGACAAAACTAATGTTGCATTGAGCAAGATAATTGAAAATAAGAGCATAATATTGTCGAATATCTTGGTGAAAGGATGTTTGATGTTCTTGACAGAATAAGTATAATCCTGAATTACACTAAATTGCATTACTCACATTTCGTGTGCAGTCACAAACTTATCAATTTGTTTTCTAGACATAAGGATTTTATTTCTTAACATCATTCATTAATGGTTGAGCTTGTGCTACTATATAAGTGAGTGGTAGACGATAAACTTAGGAGGAAGAAGTATCTAACAAATTACTAAGTTAACTTGATATTAGCATTCAACGTAAACATTGAACTGTTGGAGAAAACTAAATGGTTGGAATAAACAAAACAACATTACTGCGGCACCTAATTTGCAGTATGGGTACTTTGCTTACCAACTAGGGTTGACAATTTGATGTATGGGACTGTTCATGGATTTACACAACAAACAACCCCACACAGATAGCTGAATGCAAGAACAAGAGGTATTTGTCAACTTAATGATGGCAATTTGTGCGTGAATAGCCTTAGTCATTAACGGTAGAACAAAATAAAAAGTTCCATTGAGGTTTTCTCTTTCCTCGGTCAACTTTGGCCGTCGCAGAGTTTTGGTCAATTATTTCAAAATATCTAAAAATTCCTGTAATTGTGAGTATCTTGGAATGAGTGCTGAGTGATTTTTCTTTTTCCTGGTTATCAAGATCCTCCCAAGCTTCTTCTATGGATTGTTAAGGTAAGGTTCTTATCCTCTCTATGATTATTTCTAACGCTTTGGACTATCTGTGTAGGGTGCTTAGTTTCCAGAAGTTTTCAAGTTGCATTTTCGGCCATTT
>JAJJMA010180569.1:0-28876 GCA_023529015.1 Papaver nudicaule
TTTAGAAGAGAATGAGCCTAGAAGTAGCTCGATATTTACCACCAGACTATATTGACCACAGTATATATATCAAATTCATTTACCACAATATAAACTCACAGACAATAGATTATCCACATGTTAACAGCATTTGTATGACACAAACAACACACAGAACTTCCTCTCAAATACTTGAAATCAAAATAAATTCTTCAAACCCCTTACACTAAAACACCAAATCTAAACCCAACAAACAAAAATCAGAACATAAATCAAAAACCTAAATCATGAATTACCCAAAACTATGAACAAACATGAATCAGAACCCTAAAAACAACACACACAATACTTGATTGAAGGTCCTAAAAACAACAAATCTCAACATAAATCAAAACCCCATCATATACACAAATCAGAAACCCTAAAAGATGAAATTTATACCTATAATAGCTCTTGGTATGTATCTCTTCTCCTGCTCTTAGTTTAACCTAAAAGAAAAAGGTGAAAAGAGTATCAATCCAAAGATTAAAACATAAAAACCCTAACTCGGCAAAAATCAACAGAGAAACCCTAAAAACTTACACAGCTAACTCTTCACAATCAACAACAAACCCTTGAACAACAAAGCCTCACTATCAATAGCAAACCCTCACTATCGCTAAACCAAAATCCCTCACTACCTCACTACCTAACTATCGCTCTCTCTCACACAGCGAAGAGGAAAGAAAACCAGATCTGGAAATAATGAAGGAAAAGGGGGGGAAGCATTAGTTATCCCGCTCTCTCACACGCACACTACGCACGCACATAGCCACACGCACACTACGCACGCACACTACGCACGCACACTACCTAAAGTGTTCTAAAGTGTAATGAGCCACACGCACACTCCACACGCTTGAAAAATTTCTGTTGCGAAATTGAAACCTAATCTAAGCCGTTGCGTCAATCCGCAACTAAATCTCTACCGTTGCATCAAATCCGCAACGGTTCTGGGTATGTTGCGATTCGGAACGGCACATAAACCGTTGCGAATTTCAGTTGCGGATCGCAGAATATGGTGTAGTGTTGGTATTACCTGTTCCACCCATGGCTTCTCAGGGAACGACTCTGATGCCAAATGTTATGTTCTCACATAACAATTCAACAAGAGAGAAGAAGTAACTCCCAAATCTAAAGGATTTGAGCCTAAGTAACTCTTGAATCACAAGGATTCAAGCCTATTCTAAGCTGTGAAGCAAAGAAAATGAAGAACAAAGTTCTCTGGTTTTAGATAAATTTCAGAATGACAGACTCAGTCCCAGCTTACACACTAAATAGCTGAAACAGAAACAGACGATCGAGCCAAACTCAAGCCGACAGGTGGCAGACATCTAAAACAGACCAACTAACCATCTAACGGATAGAAATACAGTAATCTACTAACGACACTCGACTGATCACTAACAACATTCAAACGAGGTAGTCCTGACTAAGAAAGGGAACTAGACTCTAATACTTGACTCATGCTTCAGATGTCATGTCAGGTACATGACAACGCGTTCACCCTTGGGGTCATTTCAAGAGACAACTCAACATACTCTACTTATACATATTATCACAAGTGTGACAAATGCAAAGGTGAAAATCCTAGAATACCTTCGGATCATATAAACAACATCATAGACTATTGGTATGATAGAAATGGTAAATACGATACGGAAAGGAAAAACCTTTCTATCCTTTAGCGAGGACGTTATGATTTATCAAGTAGTAAGCTTCGGTCTTCGTCTTCATCACTCTTCGTCTCGATTACCTAAAACTATCCTAGTCCGAGGTTGTAGAGTAAACTTATCAAGGATTGTGTTTTTGTCTCATAAACTTGACAACTAACTTGAGATAGCAACATCAGTGGGTTCAACCGAGCAATGCTCTAACAATCTCCCCCTTTGTTAATTTTAGTGACAAAAACCAATCTTACATATGGATTCAAAAAGTAAAATCTTTTAGCCCTAAGCATAATGTACTTGATCTTCTTGTAATCTTCAGCGTCTTCAGATAAGAGTGTCCCTGCAAGCGAAGATTCAAGGAATAGATAACAAACTCAAAGTCACCACACATCTTGGTTTCTAGAAGGACATAGTCCAACAAGAGTTTGTTATGCAATTGAGTAGTATGTAAAACTTGTAAGCATATTGCATCAATGCTTCAAGATACTACACAATTTGATATGTTCTCCCCCTTACTCAATACACTAACTTTTGCTTTGACATGACAAGCACATCGATTTTACTCCCCCTATGACAATGCCGTGGACAATTGTTGTAGTAGATAGAAAGATTTTACTCCCCCTTACTACAAGATTTCTCCCCTTTTTTGTCATAAAATAGACAAAAAAAAGAAATATAGGAATCCTCATAAAATCGCAATAATCAATGTAGACAAAGGTAAACATACCTGAAACGAGAGATAAAAGATGCGATTCTCTCGTAGATTCCACAGCCGCACTCCCCAAAAAGATATTACCATGAAGCATGAGTTCAAAAAGAACTCTCCCCTATAATGTGTCATTCCATAAGGAACAACGCGACTACCTTCCCAAGCAAGGTTTTAGAATAAATTCTTGGGTACAATTTTCACAAGTGAAATTGTAGATGTGTTTTTCTTTCCTAGCCAGTTACGGTCAAATAGAAATTCAAGGTTTAATCTTCCTACTTTCTCAGAGAGTTTCGGTCAACCATCGCTTTTAGAGAAAACATTAGGTTACCCCTTCCTAGTGGTTGTAAGACTAAGAATTAAAGGTACAACATTTAATCCAGCGGAGTTCAACATTGTAGTCTACGAGGTACCTTGTTATCAAAAATCGTCTCCGCTTAGCCATAAGAGTCAGAAGCATGGATTTTGATAATCTTTCATGAACTGCTTTACCCGAACGGGTGGTATGGCTAAAAAAGCAAGTTCACGGTTTTTCAATACATTCATAGAGATAATCAATTAAGATCAAGCATTGCAATCATCAATTAAGATTTTAATTTAATATCCTCGATTAATTGATGAAAAAGAAAACATGGAAGTAGTACAAGCAAATCATGCTTAAATCAAAAGATGACTACTTCTAACTTAGTGATTACCCAAACCCTAATAGCTTGTTTGGATCGACGTGACTTTTTTGCTTTTTTAAGTTATTAAGTCATATGTCTGTTTGGGTGATCGTAATTGGAATAACTTCTAGAAGTTGAATAGCTGCTTTTATCTGGAGCAAATAAAATTGGCTTCTGTCTTCTCCCAGAAGTAGCTTCCAACTTCTCTCATATTTTCTTTCCTTCATTCAACACTCTTCTTTTGTAAAACTCAACAACAACAACGGACGGGAGAAGATTCAGAAGAAGAAGAATTAAAAGAGTAGACACAATTGAAAGGTTAGTTATCATAAAAATAACTGATGCAATCGAAATTTCTATTTAAGGTTCGAAAATCATGATTAAATGATTAAGGCTAAAAAATTCTGATTCAATTTATAACAAAATCATGATTTCCTACATTAATAAATTTTTGTTCTTAGGGTTTTCTTGTTTTTTTTTTCTTATCAGTCGGAAATTTGTTTGAGATGTTTAGGGCTTATAATTTTTTATTTAGGGTTTGAAAATCATGATTAGATAGGGTTGAAAATTTTTGTTTCAGATTATCGTGATTTCCTCCATTAATGGGCGAGGGAGCAGAATAGGGAGTAGAATAGTACTGCCAATTTGGAGATCTTGAAACTTTTCAATTGGGGTTCCATTAATTTGTTTTGAGGGTAATTCAATAGTGGTTGTGTTGGAGTGAGTATCATAAATATTATTCAAGAAAAATAAAATCAATCATTTACTGCCTGTTATCATAACTATTTCGAGCTTCATGTTTGGGTCGTATACTGTATTGATGAATCATTGCAATTGTGAGCTTTGGCAAGGTTAAACCTGAACAAAAAGAAGCGGCTGCAAAGTTTGGCTTGACCATTTATATGCGAATGTTTATAGTAAGTTTCCCGAAAATGAGCCTTAATCCACAGGTTATGTGTTGAGATTATGGTTGTGACTCATGGCTTTGATTCCGGAATTGTTAAGAAGTTAAACACTCTTTTCCTGGTAATATTAATATTAATGTGTAGGTTAGTAACAATCTGGTCTTGTCTTAACTTTCTAGTTAGTAGGAAAACCTATATTCAGACTAAGACCCTTTCCATTCTGAGCACATGAGCGGTATCGAGCATAATGTACAAACTGAAAATTGTTACGTTCTAACTACCAAGACCAATATAATTTAGTGACCCATCTTGATGCGCCATGTTAGACAACAAAACCGTACTTCGTAAACTGTAAAAACAGAACATTTTATCTAAAATTTTGACCCATGGTTTTTACTCATATGCTGGCAAACTTGTAGAAATGCATGTCATGTCAAGTCTGTTCTAATTGTCATTCTAACATGACTTGGAATTTTAGCTGAAACTGATTTGGGTTGTAAACAGGGTGATTTGGTGGAACTTATTTTTGTTTTTGATGCATTTTTATAATTATTGTCCTGGATGTGCATTGAGGATTGTCTTAAGCTAGAGTATTGTTGATCTTCGTGAACCATTTCCGTGGGTGTTTCAGTCCTATAACAGTTTGTTTTTGGAAGCCTCTCCGACCTGTTTGGGGTATCGACCTGTTTGGGGTATCGACCAGCTCTCACGACATTTTTATTAACTCAATGAGGAACTACAAGAAGAGTTGGCATTTGTAGCCTATCAGATACAATAATATTAGCTAAAAAGTTAGGGACAACAAATTCCCAATTGTGAGTGTTGCTGGAGCACGAATCAGATCTTCACGTCTATGGCGAAAGATAGCCCCTGCTCCTGCAGGTCCCGGATGCCCCTTTGATGCCCCATTTGTATTTAACTTTAGGTGATCAAATGTTGGCGGGGTCCAACTGATAGGAAAAGGGTGTGAAAAGGTCAGACATAGCTCTCTTGAACTCCGTACAACGCCAAACATAGTTGTTGGTTACGTAGAGACGCGGTTGTGCCCTTCTTAAGCCATCATATCCTTGTCGGTGAAAGTGATGTCCTGCGTCTGTGTATCAGCCACTATGGATATTTCGGAGATCATGGGTAGGGTTGGTGTTAGTTTTGCTTTGAAAGCGATGCGGTTAAGGGCGTTGAACGTGTCTATGTGTTGTTCCTTTGAAAAATGGAGGAACTCGCATAATTTTTCGATGAGGAGGGTAGCCTACTCCTTTGCTGATTTTTCATAAGCGGTGAAGCTCTCGATGCGGATCGTTGTATTAAGACGAGTTTGTTGCGCCATCATCCCTAGAGTAGCCTTCTCCCCAGGGAAAATCTTCCGGGACCGAGAGATTGATCTCCCATTGTGGTCGCCAACTGTTTTTACCTGGAAAAACAATGCACCGTCTCTGGGTACTTTCGTAGAGCTCGAGATCAAAGTCGAACAAGATGAGCCTAAACCAAGTCAATGGCCGTTCACGTCTTGCTTTGGTCACAGAGAGGATAGAGGTTGATCTAGGGAGTGAAACAGCGAAGAAACTTGAGATCAGGTTGAGAATGTGTTTTGGGTGTAAGAGTTCAAGATCTCCGTCGTGAAGGTCACTGGAAATATCCAAGGCTAGAAGTGTGTTGGTTTGCTCAGGTGTGTTTGCTCTGAGGCTCTGGTGTTTCAAGTGTTCTGAATAATCTGGTTGTTCTGGAAAGATGTTCTGCCTTGGAAGATAGAGGAAGCCTCTACTTATAGTTTTGAACTCACCTTGATCTCTCGACAAAGAAGGTGGAAGTCGTGGAAGAGTGGGGAAGTGGAGGACATGAGTTGTTCTCGGTAACTGCTAGGATCGTGTAGATCATGTCTACTCAACGCCACTTTCTTGTAACTGTCCATCATCTCTATCAGTTTCTTTCAATTGCCGTAGACCGCCAGACCAATACCCCTAAAGTTATCCCCCCGTGTGATGTTTTGATATCTCGAGTGATGTGCAGATGCTGCGTAGTTGTGTCGAGTTTGAGTAGTTTCGTGCGACTATGATGCCGTGACCAGCGTGAGTGTGGTGCTTTTGAGACATTCATAGTGGACGTGTAGGAGTGGCCTTGGCCGAGTTTTCATGGCGCCAGGCACCATAATCTGGGCATACCACGGACTTGGCTATGGCCAAGGCCAATTTTGTGGTGGCGCCATGGTTCATGGCGCCACGGCCTTGGCCTTTGGCCAAGGTCAAATTCCCATAGCGCTATTTGCGCTGTTAGACTTCCATGGCGCAGGCCAAGGCCAACTTTGTTGTGGCGCCATGGATCATGGCGCTATGGCCTTGGTCTTTGGCCAAGGCCATGCTGCGGCTGGCGCGTTCTGGTCACGCTACTTTGGCTATGGTGTGCGTGCTTGCGCTACAGCGTACTTGAAGTCATGGCGTGCTTATCCATGGTATGCCAGACCATCCTGAGCTTAGAATGTGGTCTGCTTAAGCCTGTTTAGGTTGTTGTATGCTTCTCAGAGAGCTCTGGACAGGCCTAGAACTTCGATATTCCTGAGATTTTCATTAAGACTCGGATGTTGAGTCGTATTTTTATGAGAAAATCCATGAGGATGCGTCTCTCATAACTCTTCACCATGTACCATTGAGCAATCTAGTTCAGATATCGAGGAACTCGAGGCGATGTCGACATGAAGCAGATTAATGGGTTTACGTGCCGGTGAGGTTATAGTACTGCACTATGATATCATCCTCTCCACCGGGGAGTTATAAGAGAGAACTCATAGAGAGTACAATCAGCTCATAGAATAGGTTGTATTCTGAGCTGTAGAGATGTGCCTGAATAGGCGATTGCCCCTAGCTAAGGCGTAGTTAGAGAGGAGTTTTACGATTTTTTCCCTCTCTCATTTCCCACCATCTACAATCTCTTTGGAGCTTGGCTCAGCACTTGATAGAGATGAGAATTATTGTCGAATCCTCGAATTTTACTTATGGTTTTAACAAACTTACAAGGGCCTCCATAAATCAATAAGCACATACTAAAAGACAGGAGGTTACCATTGTGTCAGTTATATGTGCATAGACTTTGTTCTCGGGACACTTAGAACAAAGTCGCACATTCACTTTCACATTAGATGTTGAAAGGATGAGCAAGTTCTTGCTCATTCTCTTGAACCGAGTTTTTCTCCTCTGACCTAGGTTTCTTAGTTCTAATCATTTTCTCTTGACATGATGAGATTCATCTCTCTTTAAGAATCTTTTGTTAGAAGAAGAGTTTGAAGACATACCTTTCATTTCCTTCTTGTGATATGATTCACGAATCACGTGCAGTGAGTTTGTCAGTCTGGTTGCTCTTCTTTAGAGTTTGTTGACATATCTAACCTTTTTCTTATAGCGATAGCAATGAGAGTAGATGTGACCATTCATGCCGCAATAAGTACATTTTTCGAGCAATTCTGGTTTTTTAGAACCAAGGTTTCTCGTGATGCCAACAGAATCTTTCACGTTCAAGAAATTGTTGTCAGGAATAGAATCAATAGTCATTGCACAGAGTGCACATTTTTCTATTTCTTCTTCCGATTCATAGAAATCCGAAGTATCGTCTAAAGTAGCTGCAACAAGTGCTTTTCCTCCCCTGTATCTTCTTTTGTTTGCACAATTAGATGCAATATGACCAAAACCTTTGCACTTAATGCATTGAGGCATATCATCATCCACAATTTCTAACTCGTCATTAGAAGAAGTTTTTTGTGGTTGTCTGTTCGATGAGGGGACATCTTTAATAAAATGTTTATTTCGTTTTTTCAGGAGATCTCGAAACTGTCTTGTAATATAAGACACTAGTTGAGACTCATCATGTTCTGATATAATCTGATCTTCAGAGTCATTAGAATCTTCTAAGGATTTGAACGCTATATTATTAGGCTTTATATCTTTGTCAAATATTTTAAGCTTAGCGATTAGATCACCCCTTTTTATATCATAACCATATGACTCCTGGATGGCATGTTTCTTTGAATCATATTAGAAGGTAGAGACCTAAAGATTTTTCTCACAATTTCTCTTTCCTCAATTGTTTTTCCAAGTGAGCGAGGAATTAATAATTGCAGAAAGTTTGTGATTGAAATCTTCAAAGGTTTCTTCATCAGACATTCAGAGGTTTTCCCAATCTGATGAGAAAATTTGAAGACGAGCTTCTTTCTCTGAAGTGTTGCCTTCAAATATGTTTTGCAGAGTTTCCCAGGCTTTCTTTGATGTACTTAACGTAGATACATGATGTTGAAGATCTGGGGTAACTGTATGAATGATCGCATTAAGCGCATCTGAATCAATCTTAGCTTCTTTCCTTTCATCATCAAAATATTGTGAGGGAGTTTTATCCTTTATAACATCACCGATTTTGATAGTGGGTATGGTAAACCCATCTTGCACAAAGACCCAACACTGATAGTCTCGTGATTGAAGAAAAGAGCGCATGGTGGATTTCCACCATAGATAGTTTGTGCCATCAAAAACTGGTGGAACGTTCACATTAGCAGAATAACGTGTGTTCATAGTTCACGAAAGCGTCAAACACAGACAGTTACGTCCTTTGCATGGTGTTTTCCGGCTCTGATACCGACTGAAAAAGCGAGGATACCGAGATATACCACCAACTTTTTGTTTTCGTGAACCTAGTTAATTATGGTTGTTTGAACGATCTCACAAATCAATATTCAAACAACAACCTGAGTATAGTTCAGAGAACCGAACCCAAACAAGAACGTAGTTCTCGTAGATCTCAATAGAGATGGATTCACTCAAAGGTTATAAATCAACGAACTTGCAATTACTTCTATTATATAGATCAAAGACAATATAATGCGGAAGGGAAAAGTAATGCAAGACACCAGAATTTTGTTAACGAGGAAACTGCAAACCTAGCAGAAAAACCCGGGGACCTCGTCCAGATGTGAACACTCTCAGTATGAACGGTATACAGACGCTAGCCTACTCTCAGACTTCGGACTGGACTGTATCGAGACTGAATTCACCCTACAAGCAATTCAGCTACCAATGTGCTCCTGCGTCTCTTGGCTCCCGCAGTAGCCTACGTACTTGATTCCCCTAGTTGACGTCCTTTACAGGCCTAGGAGTTGCTCCACTTCCCTTTGTGAAGACTAGCGCTACCCTGCCTCTAACAGGACGCCTAAAAGTATCCAAGTAATCAAACAAGAATACGATTGTGATTTCCTTTAGACTTAAAGTCAAGGTTAATGGAAATCGATATGTTGAATAGGGCTTATTGATCTAGCCTAAACAACTTTACCTCCAAACGCGAGATGAACTTAGTATGAAACCTAGTTCGTGAATTTGCGTTTGGGAACTTCTAGGGTTTACGATACAAGATCTACTTTACGAAGTTTCTATCAAATTTGGTCATGATAAGATTGAAAAAATTCAATCGACCCAAGATACAGGATGGAATTTGACTTCCGACCTGTGCTTCAAGATCCTCAAGTGAAGTCTTTCAATAGTCGTAGTTCAAAAGGACTTCGAGATGACGACCAACCTTTAAGAAAGGATACACAGATGTGTAGAGGATTGAGATTGTATCTTGCAGAAGGTCATTTATTTATAGTGATCACCAAGGGAGGCTTTGCTTAAAGTTTAAGCAACCTTGAGTAGGGCTCAAGCAAGTTCCGGAACTAGGAAAGTCCATAGCTTGATTACCCATTCTCAATCTTCTAAGAACTTTGGACTAAGCCAAAAGTTAAAGAAGACTCAACCTTGTTCGAAGGTTCACTACTCCTGGTCCATTGCTCGTTTAGACATCGCTTTGCGACTTTTGGTCCAAATACTTAGTTTGAACATCGCTTGGATTAAGTTGTTGAATTCCATGGGCCGAGTAATGACAAGTTCGAGAACTAATCATGCCTAAACCAAAAACTTCAAGATATGGACTTGGAAGTTTTCGCATGGCTTATATGAACGCGTTCATAGAGCAGTCAATAGAGTTCAGAAGAATTCAGGAGAATTCTTGAACTTGTATGTATGCGTTCATACAGACTTAGATCGTTCTCTGAAATGCCAAAAGCAACACATGTACGTGTTCACCGTTGGGGTCATTTCAAGAGACAACTCAACATACTCTACCTATACATATTATCACAAGTGTAACAAATGCAAAGGCGAAAATCCTAGAATACCTTCGGATCATATAAACAACATCATAGACTATTGGTATGATAGAAATGGTAAAAACGATACGGAAAGGAAAAACCTTTCTAACCTTCAGTGAGGATGTTATGATTTATCAAGTAGTAAGCTCTGGTCTTCGTCTTCATCAGTCTTCGTCTCGATTACCTAAAACTATCCTAGTCCAAGGTTGTAGAGTAAACTTATCAAGGATTGTGTTTTTGTCTCATAAACTTGACAACTGACTTGAGATAGCAACATCAGTGGGTTCAACCGAGCAATGCTCTAACACAGACAAAAACACTGATAAGTCAATCATATTGGGTCTTCTTCTTTTTGTGATGAAGCATTAAAACCATATCTACAAGCCTTACCTTTTAACCTCTCTGATGATTCTTCAGAAGCTGAAAAGGAAAGCTCTGGACTCATTAATCACATGAATTTTCAAACTTCTAAGATTACTCGTCTAAAGCACAAGGTTAATCGACTTGTCAATCATATATCCATGATAACCTCTGATTCCTGTTCAAAAATTACTCCCAGTGAGGAATCAAAACATGAATCGATCTCAGTCATGGTATGTGAAAAAATAATGGAATTGAAAGGAGAGATTGCACTCCTAAAAGATGAAATACACAAATCCATTGTGTTTCAAACAATTCCTACATCTATTGGCAATATTGCAACTATTCCTGTGCAAAAAGCCAAGAACGTTGAGACATCTGTCACCAACGTAAAAAAAAACAAAGATAAATCTATTCGGACAAGATCAAGAAAACACTTTGAGAATAAAGGAATAGTAGATCTTGAACAAAAGATATATCAAATTCTCAAAGAAATCGGTGACATCAAAAAGATCAATCAACCCAATCATTGGTCACGACCCAAACAAGTTAAAGAACATACTGAGACCAAGAAATTTTTTCGACGTTCTCAAAGTTCTGGAAGTCACCGTTTCACCAAATCTGTTGAAAAAACACAATGTTGGGTTCCTAAGAGGAAGATACATTCTGTCAACAATCAAGATAAGGGAATAGAAGCTTTGCAAGATAATGCCTTGAGTAAATTGGTTACTCAATTTCAAGACATCCTTGACAAAAGAAAGCAAGGTTCTTCAAAGCTGAAAGATCTCATTAACATACATCAAAAGGAGCAGAAACTCTCAGGTAACTCCTCAACTGTTGAATCTTACTTTGATGATAGTAACTTCTATGACAAATTCTTAAAAGGAAGACAGACAAGATTGATGACACAAGGCGAGTGGGAGAACACTCGCCATAACACCTAAAAGTGTTATGTGTTGCCACTCTTATCTATGTACTGTCTAGATAAGAGTGATGTAATTGTTCATATGAACAAAAAGAGGACAGTATACCTCAAGGTTTAATTTTTCTTATCTCACTATTGTGCTATTATGTCTTTTTGATAAATAAAAGTGGGATCCTAGTATTCAAAGCAATAAACGTTGTAGGAAATTTCTTGGGAAGCAATAATAAGACACAAAACTGTTGAGCCATGCTCCAAAGAATTACTCTGAGTCACATATTGTTGACAATATCAGAGGTTGTCTAATAGCACATCTTGAACGTGCTTTCACATCCAACAAGAGTCCAAAATGTAATGACTCGATGTGAATATCAACACTTTAAAATTGCTACCTTCAGGTCTCTCCCTGCCTCTGGCTCCTAAGGCAAGAGTCGAGAACAGGATCCATGAAAGAAACTGTGAGCGTAAGCTGAAAAGTCATGAAAAAATAAGTCATGATGTTGATATTTAAACTTATCTCCTTGTTGGTTTCATAAGGAATTAAACATGCGTCTATTGCCAATATTTTGGGTAAACGCTAATTCTATCATCATGGACATGCACACTCATCTTGAGTCCTTGTTTTGTGAAATAATGAAAAAGGGGAAAGCCTTGCTCAAAATATCTTTAGACTCTAAAGGATCATCTCAAACCCCTCTTATCGGTCTTTCACGAACTTAAAAAACTCGTTTCGGAAACCGACTTCCTCATACAGTTTAAGACTGTATTAACTTCCTTTTGTATCTCAATGAGACCCTATAAATATATCACACCCTAAAAGACTTGAAATCACGTTCAAGCACACTTACATATTCTCTCGTAGTGTCACACGAGAAATATGGATGAAGCAAACTCTCATAAGGGTGGTGATGGGAAAAGGAAGAATATAAGATTTGTCAATGAGGACGTAGTTGATTCTCTTGAATTTCAAGAATACTCTCCTACCATTGTTTGCTTCAATGCTATTGACAATCAAAAGAAAGACAAAGACACACTGATCTCAGCAGAAATTGCATTCAATCTTTTGCGAGATATTGAAGTCGTCAAGGTTCAGCTTGTTACCATAGCAGAAAAACTTCTAACACTGAAACGTGACATACCTGTTATGAAGAATGAACTCACCAATCTGAAAGGTGATGTGAAAAATCTGCTTGATTATATCTCACCATTTAATGGTGATGGCTTAGAAGAGAATTTCGAAAACCTGAAGACAGATGATAATGAAGATTCGATAGCTCCTGAAGAAGATACTGACTCTGATAACTAGGTCAGTTTTTTTGATTAGCATAGTTAACTCCTTATTAAAAAGCTTTTGTCTTTTCCTTAGGGTTTGGGTAATCATTATGTTAGAAGTAGTCATCTTTTGATTTAAGCATGATTTGCTTGTACTACTTCCATGTTTTCTTTTTCATCAATTAATCGAGGTTATTAAATTAAAATCTTAATTGATGATTGCAATGCTTGATCTTAATTGATTATCTCTATGAATGTATTGCAAAACCGTGAACTTGCTTTTTTAGCCATACCACCCGTTCGGGTAAAGCAGTTCATGAAAGATTATCAAAATCCATGCTTCTGACTCTTATGGCTAAGCGGAGACGATTTTTGATAATAAGGTACCTCGTAGACTACAATGTTGAACTCCGCTGGATTAAATGTTGTACCTTTAATTCTTAGTCTTACAACCACTCTGAAGGGGTAACCTAATGTTTTCTCTAAAGGCGATGGTTGACCAAAACTCTCTGAGAAAGTAGGAAGATTAAACCTTGAATTTCTATTTGACCGTAACTGGCTAGGAAAGAAAAACACATCTACAATTTCACTTGTGAAAATTGTACCCAAGAATTTATTCTAAAACCTTGCTTGGGAAGGTAGTCGCGTTGTTCCTTATGGAATGACACATTATAGGGGAGAGTTAATTTTTGAACTTATGCTTCATGGTAATATCTTTTTGGGGAGTGCGGCTGTGGAATCTACGAGAGAATCGCATCTTTTATCTCTCGTTTCAGGTATGTTTACCTTTGTCTACATTGATTATTGCGATTTTATGAGGATTCCTATATTTCTTTTCTTTGTCTATTTTATGACAAAAAGGGGGAGAAATCTTGTAGTAAGGGGGAGTAAAATCTTTCTATCTACTACGACAATTGTCCACGACATTGTCATAGGGGGAGTAAAATCGATGTGCTTGTCATGTCAAAGCAAAAGTTAGTGTATTGAGTAAGGGGGAGAACATATCAAATTGTGTAGTATCTTGAAGCATTGATGCAATATGCTTACAAGTTTTACATACTACTCAATTGCATAACAAACTCTTGTTGGACTATGTCCTTCTAGAAACCAAGATGTGTGGTGACTTTGAGTTTGTTATCTATTCCTTGAATCTTCGCTTGCAGGGACACTCTTATCTGAAGACGCTGAAGATTACAAGAAGATCAAGTACATTATGCTTAGGGCTAAAAGATTTTACTTTTTGAATCCATATGTAAGATTGGTTTTTGTCACTAAAATTAACAAAGGGGGAGATTGTTAGAGCATTGCTCGGTTGAACCCACTGATGTTGCTATCTCAAGTTAGTTGTCAAGTTTATGAGACAAAAACACAATCCTTGATAAGTTTACTCTACAACCTCGGACTAGGATAGTTTTAGGTAATCGAGACGAAGAGTGATGAAGACGAAGACCGAAGCTTACTACTTGATAAATCATAACGTCCTCGCTAAAGGATATAAAGGTTTTTCCTTTCCGTATCGTATTTACCATTTCTATCATACCAATAGTCTATGATGTTGTTTATATGATCCGAAGGTATTCTAGGATTTTCGCCTTTGCATTTGTCACACTTGTGATAATATGTATAGGTAGAGTATGTTGAGTTGTCTCTTGAAATGACCCCAAGGGTGAACGCGTACATGTGTTGCTTTTGGTATTTCAGAGAACGAGCTAAGTCTGTATGAACGCGTACATACAAGTTCAAGAATTCTCCTGAATTCTCCTGAACTCTATTGACTGCTCTATGAATGCGTTCATGAACGCGTACATATAAGCCATGCGAAAACTTCCAACTTCCATATCTTGAAGTTTTCGGTCTAAGGCATGATTAGTTCTCGGACTTGTCATTACTTGGCCCATGGAATTCAACAAATTAATCCAAGCGATGTTCAAACTAAGTATTTGGACCAGAAGTCGCAAAGCGATGTCCAAAACAAGAATTGGACCAGAAGTCGCAAACCTTCAAACAAGGTTGAGTCTTCTCTAACTTTTGGCCTTGTCCAAAGTTACATGAAGATTGAGAATGGGTAATCAAGCTATGGACTTTCTTAGTTCCGGAACTTGCTTGAGCCCTACTCTAGGTTGCTTAAACTTTAAGCAAAGCCTCCCTTGGTGGTCACTATAAATAGATGACCTTCTGCAAAATACAATCTAAATCCTCTACACATCTGTGTATCCTTGCATAAAGGTTGGTCGTCATCTCGAAGTCCTTTTGGACTACGACTATTGAAAGACTTCACTTGAGGATCGTGAAGCACAGGTCGGAAGTAAAATTCCATCATGTATCTTGGGTCGATTGAAAATTTTTTCAATCTTATCACGACCAAGATTTGATAGAAACTTCGTAAGGTAGATCTTGTATCGTAAACCCTAGAAGTTCCCAACGCATATTCATGAACTAGGTTTCATACTAAGTTTGTCTCGCGTTTGGAGGTAAAGTTGTTTAGGCTAGATCAATAAGCCCTATTCAACATATCGATTTCCATTAACCTTGACTTTAAGTCTAAATGAAATCACAATCGTATTCTTGTTTGATTACTTGGATACTTTTAGGCGTCCTGTTAGAGGCAGGGTAGCGCTAGTCTTCACGAAGGGAAGTGGAGAAACTCATAGGCCTGTAAAGGACGTCAGCTAGGGGAATCAAGTATGTTGGCTACTGCGGGAGCCAAGAGACGTAGGAGCACATAGGCAGCTGAATTGCTTGTAGGGTGAATTCAATCTCGATACAGTCCAGTCCGAAGTCTGAGAGTATGCTAGCGTCTGTATACCGTTCATATTAAGGGTGTTCACATCTGGACGAGGTCCCGGGGTTATTCTGCTAGGTTTGCAGTTTCCTCGTTAACAAAATTCTGGTGTCTTGCATTACTTTTCCCTTCCGCATTAGATTGTCTCTGATCTATATAATAGAAGTAATTGCAAGATTGTTGATTCATAACCTTTGAGTGAATCCATCTCTATTGAGATCTACAAGAGTTACGTTCTTGTTAGGGTTCGGTTCTCTGAACTATACTCAGGTTGTTGTTTGAATATTGATTTGTGAGATCGTTCAAACAACCACAATAACCTAGGTTCACGAAAACTAAAAGTTGGTGGTGTATCTCGGTATCCCCGATTTTTCAGAAATGCTTCGAGACCAGATCTCGAAATACTGATGCATATCATATTCCACCAGTATCTTATAGGTCTTTATTATTATTATCAACCAAGCTGGGAAGACGATTCACCTCAGAAGACATCACTTCAAGCGTGCGCTCTAAACCAGCCTTGTCCTTTTTTAAACCTAAAACAGTCAAGCAATGGAAATAACAAACCAAAGTGAATACCGCACCAGAAAGAAAGTCACGGGAACGAAACTTACGGGAGAGATCAATAGGATTAGTAGAAGCAACTTCGAGATCAACAATAGCAGCAACCAAATACTCCACCAACGCTTTACCCCTTAGCAGTAGAAACCTTAGCCGCACCATTAGTATTAGAGATAACCTTCAACGCATCACCATATCCTGCACCAACGTCATATTAAATTGCAAGAATCTGCGCACATCTATCACTGGCCTTCCTTTTAGAAAGAGTCGAAGCAGACCCTACGCCATACCGAGAATCTTCACCATCATAGCACATATCTTTCAAAATAATTGGTTTTACTTTGTCAACCTTACCGTCGTTTGCACGAACACCATTTCTGACATCATCATCAGCACGGCGCTTCGCAGTAAGATCCATATAAGCAGGAAGATCCGGTTGAGAGTTATAATGAGATGATCCATTCCTCGGTTGCTTGAAACCCTGCGGCAAGAAAAGCAAATAATCGGGAAAAATATGTGGCACCAGAGATGAAGTAGCACCAAGAGAAGCCATACATAAATATTAGCAGGTCCACGTCGCGGCCTTGGAACTAAAGAAGGCCGCAACCATAGAAATAAGCGGACTCATCCTCGATATCAGTTTCCAACTCAGCAAGAATATCGTCATTTATATCATCATCTTCGTCTTGAAGCACGTGCACCGAGGGATATGGAAGAATGTAAGTACTTAGAATATTATGGAGCGACCACGTCAAAGGACAAGCATGCAGACAAAGATTGCAAGATAAACGAATAGGCTTATACTTCTTCTTCGCAGGAAGAGAATCATGCTAAGAAGTTAAAGAAACGCGAGGGACTGACCCGTCGACACCGAAAAACCCAAGGACCCGGCACAATAAAAGGATGATCAAGCCACTCAACATTAGGAAAACAGTGGAGGAACGACTTCACCAAATCAGGTTTGAAGTGTGTTGTTTGGAAACTCTTTCAACTTCCATTAGAACCATTTGACTTACCATGATTAGTGAATATCAAGAAAAACATTACCAGTAAGATCTCTAAATGATCAGAGGAATTGGTGCAACCACGCAGATTTAGAGATATTTCGCAATAATAACATTCAAACCCTAGAAGAATTTCAACCCTGTCTCGGTAAGAAGTGCTTCGAGACTAGAGAAAAACTCGAAATACTGATGCATTTCCTATTCCACCAGTATCTTACAGGTCTTTATTATTATTATTATTATCAACCAAGCAGTGAAGACGATTCACCTCGGAAGACATCACTTCAAGCGTGCGCTCTAAACTAGCCTTGTCTTTTTTTAAACCTAAAACTGTCAAGCATTGGAAATAAAAAACCAAAGTGAATACCGCACCAGAAAGAAAGTCACGGGAACAAAACTTACGGGAGATATCGATAGTATTAGTAGAAGCAGCTTCGAGATCAACAATAGCAACAACCAAATACTCCATCAACGCCTTACCCCTTAGCAGTAGAAACCTTAGCCACAACTGTAGTATTAGAGACAACCTTCGACGCATCACCAGACCTAGCACCAACGTCATATTAAATCGCAAGAATTTGTGCACATCTTTCACTGGCCTTCCTTGTAGAAAGAGTTGAAGCATACCCTTCGCCATACCGAGAATCTTCACCATCAGAGCACCTATCTTTCAAAATATTTGGTTTTACTTAGTCAACCTTACCGCCGTTTGCACGAACACCATTTCTGGCATCATCATTAGCACGACGCTGCGCAGTAAGATCCATATAAGCAGGAAGATCCGGTTGAGAGTTATAATGAGATGATCCATTCTTCGGTTGCTTGAAACCCTGTGGCAAGAAAAGCAAATAGTCAAGAAAAATATGTGGCACCAGAGATGAAGTAGCACCAATAGAAGCCATACATAAATATTAGCAGGTCTACGTCGTGGCCTTGGAACTAAAGAAGGCGAAGAAGTTACCGCAACCAGAGAAACAAGCGGACTCATCATCAATATCAGTTTCCAACTCAGCAAAAATATCGTCATTTATATCATTATCTTCTTCTTGAAGCACATGCACCAAGAGATATGGAAGAATGCAAGTACTAAGAATATTATGGAGCAACCACGTCGAATAAAAAGCATGCGGAGAAACATTGCAAGATAATCAAAGACGTTTATACTTCTTCTTCGTAAGAAGAGAATCATGCTAAGAAGTCAAAGAAACGCGAGGAACTGAACAATCGACACCGAAAAACCCCAAGGACTCGGCACAATAAAAGGATGATCAAGCCACTCAACATTCGAAAAACCATGGAGGAGCGACTTCACCAAATCAGGTTCGAAGCTGTGTTGTTTGGAAACTCTTTCAACTTCCAGAACCATTAGACATACCATGATCAGTGGATATCAAGAAAAACATTACCAGTAAGCTTCTAAATGATCAGAGGAACTGGTGCAAGCACGCAGGTTTACAGATATTTCGCAATAATAACATTCAAACCCTAGAAGAATTTCAACCCTGTCTCGGTCAGAAGTGCCTCGAGACTAGAGAACAACTCGAAATACTATATGCATTGCATATTCCACCAGTATCTTATAGGTCTTTATTATTATCAACCATGTTGCGAAGACGATTCACCTCGGAAGACATCACTTCAAGCGTGCGCTCCAAACCAGCCTTGTCCTTCTTTAAACCTAAAACAGCCAAGCAATGGAAATAAAAAAACAAAGTGAATACCGCACCAGAAAGAAAGTCAAGGGAACGAAACTTACGGGAGAGATCGATAGTATTAGTAGAAACAACTTCGAGATAAACAATGGCAGCAGCCAAATACTCCACCAACGCCTTACCCCTTAGCAGTAGAAACCTTAGCTGTAACAGTAGTATTAGAGAAAACTTTAGGCGCATCACCAGACCCTGCACCAGCATCATATTAAATCCCAAGAATCTGCGCACATCTTTTACTGTAGAAAGAGTCGAAGCAGACCCTCCGCCATACCGAGAATCTTCACAATCGAAGCGCCTATCATTCAAAATAATTTGTTTTACTTTTTCAACCTTACCGTCGTTTGCACGAACTCCATTTCTCGCAGCATCATTAGCACGACGCTACGCAGTAAGATCCATATAAGTAGGAAGATCCGGTTGAGAGTTATAATGAGATGATCCATTCCTCGGTTGCTTCAAACCTTGCGGCAAGAAAAACAAATAGTCAAGAAAAATATGTGGCATCAAAGATGAAGTAGCACCAATAGAAGCCATACATAAATATTAACAGGTCTACGTCGCGGCCTAGGAACTATAGAAGGCGAATAAGTAACTACAACTAGAGAAACAAGCAGACTCATCCTCGATATCGTCATTTATATCATTATCTTCGTCTTGAAGCACATGCACCAAGGGATATGAAAGAATGCAAGTACTAAGAATATTATGGAGCGACTACGTCGAAGTAGAAGTATGCGGACAAAGATTGCAAGATAAACGAAACGCTTATACTTCTTCTTCGTAAGAAGAGAATCATGCTAAGAAGTCAAAAAAACACGAGGACTGATCCATCGATACCGAAAACCCAAGGACCCGACACAATAAAAGGATGATCAAGCCACTCAACATTCGCAAAACCGTGGAGGAGGGACTTCACCAAATCAGGTTCGAAACTGTGTTGTTTGGAAACTCTTTTAAAGTTCATTAGAACCATTTGACCTACCATGATCAGGGATATCAAGAAAAACATTACCAGTAAGCTCTCTAAATGATCAGAGGAATTAGTGGATTCTTCATTCTTAAGTAATATTGTGCACAGACTGTTGCTGTCTTTCGTTGTTGGAGTATTTTTTGTACTTTTGTATTTCGATTTTTAAGTAGAGAAAGGAATTAGAGTTTAAAAGACGATTAAAACATAAAAAGCTTCCCCTTCTTTATTGAGTAACATGAAAGAGTTTAACTTGTTTAAACCTATAACAAGTTAACCAATTACAGATGATACAGTTAAGCTTTTGACTTACACCTACCTGTTACATTAGGACCAACAAAATACAAGTGCAGAAGAAAAATAGAAGAAGCGAACAATGGTTTAAACACTGTTTATGATACTGCTACAGGGGGCTGGCTGTTGTTGTGTTATGCAATGTATGTTCCCACCTGCCAAAACAATCTCCCTGGCATCTTTAATCATCACCACCTGAATATGCAAAGCATTTGGTTATTTTCCAGAAAACATCATAACATCTTCAAAGACAAAAGTTGTTTCTTGAGGGAAATAAGAGGACTTTCGGATAACAAAAATTGAAAATTAGCTATAAATTGACTCTCACAGCCCAGCTATGGAGCCCATGTAACCTGCCAATTGTCTTACAAACATGTGTGTTTAGGATCTCTGCCTAAATTGCGTTGGGTCAAAAGGAGGGAAATGGGTATCTCTGTTTCATAAATAACGCTCTTACCTCATGATCTGGAAAGGCCGATGAAAGGACATGAAATGCTTCTTTATCCCACTTTTCATCCCCAAATGCTGGGGCTATGATCCCTCCATTTGCTATGTAGAAATTTACATACGAGGCAGCAAGTCTTGTACCAGGAGGTCTAGGTTTAGCATCACCATCCTGTAGTCCAAACACAATTACCGTGAATATATATCACACACATCAATGGTGTGAAGCCAACCAATGATTCATCCTGGATCAGAATGACAGAAACATAAAATATCTGAGGATGTGTTGTACTAACCTGAGTAACTCCAGCTGATTCCTCCTCAGTCATATAAAGTGGCCCAGGAACATGGATTTTGATTATTTCTAAATTTCTACCACAAGCATCTGTAGAGCTGGAGAGAATGGAGAAGGCCTCAACTGAACGCTCGTACTGGGGGTCTGATTCGTCATTAGTCCAAGACAACATGACGACACCAGGTTTCACAAAGCAGCACATATTGTCAATATGGCCATTGGTATCATCATCACCTACACCACCATGTAAGCAAATTTTAAGAACAAAATGATATATGCTTTTGTGCACATTGATGATATACATAGAAAGAACCAGATTGCCTCAAGATATGAAGTATAAAGATCATATTCAGATCATTAGATGCAATTTAAGTATTAATTACGACAAGATCCATGTTTGGAGCATGATTGAAGCATGGCATCAGGAAATACCAAAGAGAATAGATTAGGGGACTCACTTAACTACTGATTAGTTGATCCATTGTAGCAGTTACAAGGATTTCTGTACTACAACTTCAAAATGAAGCTTACGAGCACCTCAAATAACTCGATGCAAAATAAATTTAATACTAAGTTGAGTACTTGTAATAGTTCTATTCTAATTTCCAAGCTGAACATTGCAATAGCATCTAAAAGATTATGTTTATGTGAAATGGACATCAGAAAATACGTAAGCAAGCTAAATAAAGCCTAAAATGTTTTTCATCAATTATGCCTTAAATCAATCGAATGAACCTGGAAAGTAAATTGCAGATCTGTTAGAAAGCTTTTCAATTTAAATAGTTCTGAAACATGACATAGAGATGTAATCAAACAGTAAAAGATGAGGGAAGTACCATATAATCCACGAGGTAACCAAATAAACTTTCTTACTCCGAGGTAATTTTTAAGTTCATCCTCTATTTGTTCTCTAGTCAGATGTGGATTGCGATTTGGATTTAAAAGGCACTCTTCAGTTGTAAGGCAAGTCCCTGTGAAACAAATGTAACGGAAGTTCAAAACACTACAGTAATACTAAAGTTATAAACCAAGTTCTTTGTTTCCTTTACAGTAATAGCATTAAAGAGTTATGGCGTGGGGATAAAAAATTGTACATCCATTAAAGCTATTACTGCGCAGATGGATAACTTTAAGTGAGTGTTAAGGCGAGATAGGCAAATCTTGAATGCGTAGACCACAACAAACTGAAGATAAACCTGAGCTTTGGTATATAATGCATATAATTTTAAATTTGATAAGATAGAGAATGTTTTGGACAATGAACACAATTAATAATTTTATTTGCCAGTAACTTCTCATAAACTTATGGTAAAGTTACCTTCTCCATCTACATGAATGCTTCCACCTTCAAGTACGAGGGTCTGGGGAAATCTCGGGACCTTCTCAATTTCCAAAATCTAACATCAAACACAAGTGTAAGCTTCAAGTCAGGAATTCGTTTACGGAAAATGAGCAGGAGTAAAAGCACCAGATTCACCAACAGCAAATTCAAGTTGCACGCAGCTCCACCTACCTTTTTCGCCACAAGAGAGTCATGACTCCAGTCCTTGTAGCATCCATCATCGACACCTTGAAGCCCCCAAAACAATGATAATGGAGATTACCAACCAGACAACGCAAATCAGCATCATCTAAAAATGAAACAATTTTGTTTTTAAACACTTACCACCCCAACTGTTAAAAGTCCAATCAATTCCGGCAACCTTGGGTGTTTTATCTTCCAGACTTAATGCCTTGTTAAGAACAACAAACTATTCCAAAGAAAGAAAAAAAGACGAAAACCACTTGTCATTTGACCCGAAACCATGAAAGTGAAACAAAAGAAACATAGGAAGTGTTATGAGTGGGCAGAAGGAAAGAAAGAATAACTCACAGTTGGGCCAGTATCCCGGAACCATGAATCATTCAAACTCATCTCCACTACTCTGATATGATTTGGGAGTTGAGTACGTGCATTGTCCCACTAGAGTAAACCAAGTTAAAGTTGAAAAGTTAAAAATTAGAAGAACGGCATAAAGGCACAAGATAACTCCCACTTATACCAACCTGAGCAGCAGTTGCACAAACAGTGACATGCACAAACTTTGAGAGCGCATTAGCCACATCTACAAACACTCTTTGAGCAGGAATAGCATTATCTCGCCAATTATCAGGACGCTCCTGTAATTCAAACAAATGAAGTGTTGGCTGACTTACAGTAAAAGAATATGAACAGTAAAACCATGATTTATAAATTAGTTCCATGTATTTGGAAAAGAAACCCATTTATTAATAAGCTAAATTGTGACTAAGATTTTAATAGGCAGAGACCATATCTATCTGGGTAGAATTTTTAATGGCCGTGCAAGACTTTATCCCTACTCATTCCTCGATTGTAAGCAACAAGGTACAAAAGAATTATAACACCATAGTGGTTACCATTCCCTATTGTTGCGACTTAATTAGAGGATGTGATATTGCAATACGTACCATACTGTGCTTGCGCTTTGTGTCAATACCTGGTGTCATTGGTCTCTGAATGCAATCAATACCATAGTGCTATTTCAGCCAGTGGGGCTTTCAAGAATGTTAATGGCAAATTCACAGTAGGGATTCAGAGACCAATGACAAATTCAAAGTAGGTGGAATATATTTGGAGACCACTTAGAGAAATCAACAAAGTGTTAAATAACCTAATCATAAGAACCCATTTGGACAATAGATTGACTTAGAACACTACACACTCAGTACAGAACATACTTAGGCATTTATACTAAGAATATAAGAACCAGTAACTCAATTTAATCACTTTGCAGCTAATATAGCACAACACCTAAATAACAGAACAAAATCAGAAATGATATTCAATTAAACTTCAAGACTAAAGCTAAGTAATGAAAATACAAACCCATCAACCAGATAATGAAAACAAAAACAAAAAAACATTTATCAGGAAAAAATAAATTAAAAGGAAATCCACCCTAATTGAAGAAGAAGATAATACTTACAGGCCAACCAATCCAACATTGAGACTGAGCTTCCCATTCCGCAGGCATCCTGTAACCAAGTAAACCTGGTTTCCCTTCCATTTCCATTACTCACCAATCAAACCTAATAAAATTCCCCACTTTCTTCTATTTTATCAATAAAAAAAAACAGAATCCTCACCTAAAACTCCACTTAATCACTCTCTAGACAAGATTCTAATAAAACAACCATAATGACCTGAGAGAAAACCTCTTATGCCGGTAATCCGGTTCAAACCAACCCGAAGGGCCCACTTCCCGGTTCCAAACACTACACTCGAATCCAGGGTTAAATTCGTCATTTGGACTTTCAATTTCTCCCCTGTAACAACTTTTTTGACCATAACGGCATAACGGAAAAGTTGCAGCTGCAAACCTTCCCGAAACGTCCGAAGCAACCATTCCGTGCCACGTGTCCGTACTTTTCCCGCCAAAATTCTGTTTCATCCGTACCGCACCGCACCGCACCGTTTGATATAATCTATCTTTTCTCTCTCTCTCTCTCTCTCTCTCTTTTCATTCTCGAAACCAAGAAAGAGAAAAACCCCTCAAGAAATTCCAGTTTCTTCTTCTTCTTGCTTCAGTAATGGCGTATTTTGTGATATCTTCTTTCACACTAGTACTACTAGTCTTCTCATCGATTCAAACAGCAGAACCAGCAACAACAATGCAATCAGAACTAGTAACAGAAGCAATCAGTATTCTCTCGGATTCAGGTTACGTATCCATGTCCTTAACACTTGAACTCGCTTCACAAACCCTAACACTTCCGTCATCAGCAATTACAATCTTTGCTCCTTCTGATACTGTCTTTGTCTATTCAGGACAACCTAATTCGATTCTTTTACAATTCCATATTTCACCATTGAAATCATTACCTTATGGTGCTAGAATCCCTACTTTGTTCGAGAATCAGAGTTTGTTAGTTACTAATAGTTTTGGAAATGGAGGAAAGATTTCACTAAACGGTGTTAGAATTAATGAAACTGCTTTAATTGATTATGGATCTTTGTCGATATTTGCTGTTGATGATTTCTTTGATCCGGCTTATCTAACTAGTAATGGATGTAAAGATCGGTTCTATTCAGATGTGTATGAATTCGATAACGAAATTGTTAATGTTTCAGCGGTTTTGTTATCAAGAGGTTATTCTATAATGTCTTCGTCTCTTGATCTTCAATTACGTGGATTAGTGAAAGAAACAACAGATCTGACGATTTTTGCTGTTGCCGACTCAGTTTTGGCTCCGTATTTGGCGAATTCGAGTCTTGGATCTGTATTTCATCGTCATTTTCTTCCTTGTAAAGTTACTGTGAAAGATCTTTGGGGTCTTGAAGATGAAACCACGTTACAGACATTGGATAGAGATTTTTCAATCGAAGTTTCGAAACTTGGACAGCTGCTGTTATTCAATGATGTTCCTATCGAAAATCTTGTTCCAGAGATGTATTTGAGTGATTCGATTGTTGTTCATGGTCTTAACCAGATACTTACTTCAATGAGTGAACCACATCAAATTGGAGAGGCTTTCTCCATTGGAGATGATGATCACAGTAGTGAATATGACGAGTTTTGGGGAATTAAAGATTGAAGTAAATGATTCCACTGCGACGTCTTTGAAGCTCTGGTCTTCTTTTACTGCCTTCATCTCGTAGACAAGATATCGTCATGTTCAAATTACTTCTCGTTGAACTTGGCCGGGCTCAATAATTGTGAGTATCTTGTTGCTGTAGAACCAGAGATAAGAGTGGTAATAACCTGTTTGCTTATCTTAGACAAATCAATGGTTGTATGTATTTTGATGTTACATGATAAACCACTTCATGCTTTAGTTTTCATTCAATGTATGAAATTATGCAAACAGTTAGTCTTTTCCAGGAATATGATAAGCAGATTTTGCAGGCCTTTGTCTCAAAACTCAAATCAAATGCTTGAATGTTTTGTTTGTTTCGTTATTTTACTTGATTTTGTTCTTTACTGGAGATTGTTGAGATTCATATGCTGCGGGAAGCGATAGTGGTCAGTTGCAACATTAGGATGTTTATTAAGAGTACCATTTTTAGCATTCAAAATTCTGTCACTTATGACAGAATGCATGTGTGGTTGGAACATTTATCCTTTGTGGGTGTAGACTTTGATTAAAGAGGTTCCACTTATAGGCTAACCAAGGATCACCTTTAGAATGATTCATCTAGTGGTCGATGGAATTAGTAATCTAGTGACTCAATTCTATTGCTTATACCAGTGTGTTTATAGGTACTAAGCTCATTTAAAGGAGGCCAAATGAGTTGCCAAGTGTGTAACATCCCTGGCATACTCTGGCTCTCTGACAGACATAATCTGGGTGTCTGATGGCTGACTCGCTTTACTGAAAATTCTTTAATTACTTAGGGAGCAAAAAGAACAAGTGACTGGAAGTGGTAGCAACAATGGCAAAATTTCATATTTACATTGGTTTGCTTTCATCAGCACATAACCTGCACCAAAATTTAAAATAAATCATCATGTTACGTCGTGTCTTTTGCTGTACTCTGCATTACTGCAGTGAATATCTTGGGCATCTTAATCTCTGCAGTATTACTATTTCTTGACTCTGGCTTATTAATGAGCTTCGGATGGTTTGCTTATCCTGGTCATACTTTATTGGTGTGGAACCACACAAATGTCACCAGTGAAGAACATAGCTAAATGATAATTTTGTTACTCTTTTTTTTTTCGTCAATGAAGTCAGTCTTATTGTTGCTCCAATTTTCTGGACAACTTCTCATCAGATATTTATGCGTCTCGTGTCAACATTTTCGATCTCTTTCAACCTCCAGATGGAATGTCACCTCTCTTTTTGTATCTGACCAAGATTTGAGTAAATTCTGGTTAAGTTTTCGGAATTGGTTTCTGCAACTTCACCTTGTGTCCCACCTTCACCTAGGCTTTCTTTATTATTCTTGTTACTTGTCATCAGACTATGTTTGTTTGGTTGAGACGGGGCTGGATGTGCTTCCATAAGTTTGAGATGCTATACGTGACAGAGCAATCACAACTTCCCGCACAGGAGGTCGTTTTATAGCTACCTGTTGTACACATAAAGCTGCAAGCGCCAGAGCTCTGTTAAGGCCGCTCGTAGGATAGCGGCCTTGCAGTTGTGGGTCTACCATGTGTGGGAACTTCCTAGGATCTTTCAACAGTAGTCTTGCCTGTAAAGACACAATCCAGAAGATGTTAGCAGGGGGAGGGAGAGAGAGAGGGAGGGAGAGAGGGAAAGAGATAGAGGAGAGTACCCATTCAACCAGAGTATTCTCTTCAGCTGGTAAGGTAAAGTCGATTGCCTTTCGTCCAGTGATGAGTTCAAGCAAGAGAACGCCAAAACTGTAGATGTCAGATTTAAAAGTGAGTCGACCAGTACTAGCATACTCTGGAGCACAATAACCATGGGTTCCCACAACTCGAGTAGTGATGTGGCTGATCTCACCAACAGGACCAAGCTTTGCGAGACCAAAATCTGAGAGCTTTGGATAATAATCTGGACCTAGAAGGATATTAGAAGCCTTCAAGTCCCTATGAATCACTGGAGGGTTGGCTTTATCATGCAAGTACTCTAAGCCTTTAGCTACACCAAGTGCTATCTTCATCCTTGTATTCCAGTCAAGTGCCTCATTAGGCAAAACATCTAAATAAATCAAAACAAATAATCCAGTTAAAAACTTAGTGACTGTTGTCAGTAGCTACTCTACTTGAAGCCATATATTCTGATATTTAGCTGTACAAGGTTAGTAGTGTCTAATGTGTATTACCATGTAGATGATATTCCAAAGACCCCAGAGGCATGAACTCGTAGACGAGAAGTAGTTCATCACCATCAGCACAATAACCAACCATATTGACAAGGTTAGGATGTTGACAGAGGCTTAACATCAGAACTTCCACCACAAATTCCTTGTTTCCTTGAAGCCCATTCCTGTCCAGGTGTTTCACTGCAACTTCTACTTGTTCCCCATCACTTGCGAAACAATAACCCTTGTAGACACGCCCAAAACCTCCTTCACCCACAACAGACTCTTCTCTGAAATTCTTTGTAGCTGAAGCAAGCTCTTGAAATGTGAATGTCTTAGCAGTGGCCTTAGTCGTTGCGCCAACGGTGCTACCGCTGCTGCAGCTCCCACCATTGTTTGAAACTGGGAAATGCAACCAAACCCCAGCAATATGTTATATTCAATGAAAAACTTCCAATAAGAAAAATCCAAAAATGTACCACCATTCATCTGAAGAAATAGAGAAAATAAAAAAGGTACCTGAACCACCATCATCCTCAATCTTGTCATACCTATTCTGCTTCTTATTGTTGCTGCTATTCTTGTTCTTGTCAGTTCCTTTGATAAGACCTTGAGTTTTTATGTCTTTGCCTGATGGCAATCTCAGAAATGGAAAACAACACCCTTGATGATTTTTCTTCATTTTCTTTGATACGAATCAAAGATTTGGCTATTGAATTAGATGTAACCAATTACTGACGAACGATCAAGGAAACCATAAATACTTGTTGAATACGCGTTTAAGCACCGTGTTTTAGATATGTTTAGACAAGGGAGGAGAGATCCGATAAAAACTGAGAATATTTCACAAGGATTTCAAACGCGGGTAATTCTTCTTCAAACTCTTCGGAATTGGGTCGTTGATAGTTATTTTTGGTAGTTTGTTCATTTTGTTAACCCCACTCATTTATGTATAAGGTGTTGGGTAAGCAAACCCCAGTGTCCCCTTCTGATTCAGCTCCACTCAAAATTCCAGATGACCGTTATTCCGGTTTGGGGCTGCAAAATGAGATTGACAAGTCAGTGAGATGGCTATGGCAGTCTCAAAGGACTCAAATTGTTGGAAAATACATACCCATTTGTGCATTTCTGGAGTTGAATGCATACATGCTACTTATGCATGACCGGCTGTAGTACTTGTTAAAACCCTTTTGTCATATGGTATCAAACTATATGTGTGAATAATAAACCAAAGGGCTCATACAATGGATGTATAATTCAGTGCCGATAGAGAGAAGGGGTTTCGCGTTATTTGCCTGGCCCTGAAGCTGAACTGAGTCCTAGTAGACATAAAGCAAAATACAAATATGATGATAATTTTCAAAATAAAA
>JAJJMA010180570.1:0-14724 GCA_023529015.1 Papaver nudicaule
GGTTTGTTCTTCCCTAGTATTAGGCGCAAGACTTGCCCCACTTACTCCACACTCCCACTCTTCCACTTCTTCCACTTCTTACGAGATCAGTTGGAAATATATTGCTATAAATAGGTCACTCGACCAGTTTGGAAAGACAGAACAAACAAGTTCAACAGTTCAATTCAGTGCAAGTATAATCAAGTCTATCTTATCGATAATTGATTAACTCTTCTCACTCAGCATTCAATATCTAGTGAGAACTGAATATCCATCCTTATCTAGCAATTTAATCTCAACATCACAGAAAATCATAGCAATTCTCTGATCTCATCTTTCTCTGCTTCCCTCCCTAAACCAACCCTATATCCTCTTCTTGTAACTGAAACAATACTCGAACGGCCATTTCTTGGTTTAGGCGAGTCTTGTTCGATCTTGACCTCTCGAATTCCATTACAATCTTTTATTACATCATTACACTTCACACTTTACCCCTCAAATTCTCTTTATTGTTTTACACCTAAAACACCAAGTAATAGAGATTAATCTCAATTGGAATTCTTTTTAGAATTATCTGCCAAGTGTTTTGTTAGCTCAAAAACACTTCAAGATAGAAATCCAACAGACCAGAGATAATCTTATCTTATTGACTCATTGAGGATCGTTAGATGGAACACAAAAGAGTTTATGTTTTACACAAGTCCATCTAAGAGATAAAGGAGTTTGGAATTTGACTCAGAGTGAAATTCTAAGAGAATATTCACTAAATCCGACACCAGCAAGATGACTACCGTCAGGTTCACGTACTGGTACGTGAACAAAATAGCCATCTCGAACTCAGGGAATTTCCGAGTGTCTGGTACGCAAACCGGTTCGTGAACCGTGCGCCTGTCAGATTTCGTCAAATCTGGATTCCGCTGGAAGTACTGGGCTGAGCCAGAACTTAGACATGTGAACGTCCTCAACTGTGATCCATGGACTCTTTGCTCAAGAGTACTCCTTTAGATTCATCCATATCCAATTAACAGTTTGCAAGCAAACCATTGCAATGGACACATGGCACCGAATCTGTCTCATTCATTCTTGTACTCACAGTATTTGTGGGATCAAACACTAGTCATGACACAAGGCCATGTTACACAAGAATACGATCTCAATCGTTATTATCACTACTAAACTAGTCGACTATATTTCGAAAGAATAGATGAAGTAGAATAGAACAATATCCATAAAGTCATAACTCCTATTAACCTTTTGTCGATGAAGAATAATTGATGTCTTCTTTGTCTTCACAGTCTTCATCTTCAAGGTCTCTACTACTTTGTCTATATCCCAATTCCGAAATCTAAACTCTAGTAGGCTAAATCAAGAATTGAGTTTTGACACCTAAAACTGACAACTAGCTTGACATACCAACGCTAGTGGGTTTGACCGGACAATGCCCTAACAACTTTGATGTTATAGCAAAATAGGCATTTAATGGAGGTTCATCTCAATGGTACATACGTGGTCAAACATGCGAATCATCTTGGAAAATCATAACCAACGTGTTAAGAAGGCATCAATGGTGACCTCCGTAGCGGATTCGACGGCAATTCGATGGGAAATCGAGTCACCACCACCAGTTTATTCAGTACGAGGGAGTCTCAAGCACATTTTCGCCTCCACCATTTATCTCGGACTAAACAGCCCAACCGTCGAAGCAACCTTCTTCTTGGAACTACTACAGCTTGCAGCCAGCATCGAAAAGTTCCACTTCAATCCGAAGACACTAACAGTCCTACTTCAAAGCATTATTCTCGGCAACCTCATCTCGAATCAACTACTCAATCACTACCAGCTTGGAAGCAAAAACTGTGTACACCGAAGAAACTTTGATGCCTTAACATCAGTTATCTCGGAACAAACTCTACTTCGATGGTTAGGCCTCGGTGACTCGAAATGAATCACAACTACCAACCACTCCGAGTGCTATACACTAAATCCTATCTCGATGGTTAATCAACCTCACTTCGGCAACATTAGCCTCGAAGAAACCCATCGAAGATACCTGCTGTATGTGAAACCTTCTCAGCTCGGAAGTTTACTTCGGAAGTTTATCTTTGAAGCAATCTCGGACTCCATCTCGGAAACAATTTTGGAAGCGATCTCGGAAACTCAGATGCTACCTTCGAAGGAAGCCTCGGGGACAGCTTCGACGTCAAAGGAGATGCAGCTCGATGAAGACAATAATTGTTGCCATAAGTTTGGTGGTGACATTTGAAGATCTTTAGGACACAGTTTCGGTTCCTGAGATATACGCAACACTGGGTTGTTGTATGAATGATTGTATTGTAGGGATGGAGCTATGCGAAAATGAAGAAAACAAGTTGAACTCACAGCTATGGAGTCAGAAAAGTGCACACATTCTGTTTGTACAAACGCCTGAGCCAGACTGGTAGCGGAGACCATCAAGAGGGCATGGCTGCAAAGTCACTCGATGCACCCCAATCCAACTTCGATGACTCAACTACGGTGACTCAGCAACCTTAGAGTGATACTCATGGCCAACAACAACTATCCAGGGAAGCCATAAAGCTCGAAGAGAAAGACATAGAGCTCGAAGCACCTGCCTCAACATTCTCGTGGCACAACCTTAAAGCAATCATTACAAATCAACTATGATATTTCACGTCTTAACTTCGAGGACTCAGCTTGATGTAACCAGCAAACTCACAGAGCACACCACAAAGTTACGACAACGAGGAAAAATTTGATGCAACTTCGATACAATATCAGAACAACTTCGATGACTCACATGACCACGACAGCTACTTTGATCATCGCCCTCGATCAACCAGTCATCGAAGTACTCCCTCCTCTCAGTCTGCTTGCAATCGGTACCATGGCTAACCCTCGAAGATGATACAGCAAGATGTATACTATCTCGATCAAAGAATGAAGCCATCATTCGATGACTCACCAAGGGACACCAATCCAGCTTGAACCTTTAGCCATCTTCAACAAGTTCTACTTCGATCACAGGATACCAAAAGTTATACTTCAATCAAACAACCTCGATGGGACAGATCCTGTCTCAACGACCAAAATCACTCACCTCGGTGCTAAGGTGACAAACCCGTGCCTCGAATCAGGAGTAGCTAGCTCGTTCAAAGTTATTCTTGCGACTGAAAACATCACGCATGAAAAGGAAGAACTTCTAACCCTCACTCTCTATTCTTTTAGTTTTGACGTAAACAATTCCATAAGATTGCATGGGTGCACTTCATTTACCAAGAGAATTTCTTGATTTGGATAGCGACCAGCCTGAAATCATAATTCTATTACCTTTCTTTTCATATGGATTATCATGCAATAGTTCACTATAAGTTCGACTACTTTAATTGTTCAGATGTCAAACATACGGTGCTTAGGAGGTTAATAAAGATAGAAAGGATAAGGCAGCATCAAATGCTTAGAATTTATACATTCATATTGTTACTGTCTTCGGTAACACTGTCCATATCAAACTTTGTGTTTTATTAGTCATATAAATATTATACGAAATCTTATGAAAAATAAAATGATAGGATCTACGGTCATAAAAATTCACCTATTATCTTAAGCATGATAATTAACTAAGGTATTGAAGTAAAACCTATTTTTTACATTTTGTCGGTGGAGTTACATTGATGCTAGAAAGCACATGAAAATAAAGAAGTTTATTACTAATTTTATCCGTAAGCTACAGGTGCATACAATCAAGGATCTTACTAAATTATCGAACTGCAATGGGAAGCTGGCTAGATATTGTACTCAAAAGAGGTCACATTCCAAATCACACCAACAAGGAGTAGGTCTAATTCAAGACAAAAGCAATGATCGAAGAAGAAAAACTCAAAAACCAATTCAGACGAGGCAACAAACACTACACGAAATTGCCTTTTAGCAACGGCCCTGTGCCGTTGCAAAAAATAAAAGCAACGGCGAGTGGTCGTTGGCAGGACGCCGTTATTATTGGTGTTACAATAATCTCAGCAACGGATCTGCCGTTGGTGTAATTATAATTACAGCAACATATGCATCTGTTGCAGTAATTATTGGCACGGATGAGGCATACCATCACACCGTGCCGCGTGGCAACCTACTGTAACGGTCTACCCGTTACGGTGGGCAGTAACTGATAAACAACTTTTAACTGTAACATTACACCCAACGGTGTTTTTGTGCAGTAACGGTTTATCCGTTTGCCAGCTGGCAGTTTTTGTAACTATTTCGAAACAGCCTGCACCGTTGCGTCTGCCTAACTGATACTCTAACTGTTAAAGTAACGGAATACACTGATGGAATCTATTTTCTAACGGTTCAGCGATTGCCACCTGTCCTTCTGTCGTAACGAATCCAACAACTTTTTCTCCCGTTAGTCTACAGCGTGTAACGGCTAAATTTTAACGGCTTAGTCAACGTTTGTATTCGTGGAAAACGCATCTGTAACAGTTTTTAGGATTGCCACGTGTTTTTGCAACCAACAGATTTGTGTAACGTCTGTTATCGTTGGAAAAAACTCTATTATTTTTAAACAAAATAACGCTGGCAAGCGTTAAGCCCTGCGTTACAATTGCACCTGGAATACAATTCATTCCGGAATCTGGAATACAGTTCATTTGTGAACCTGCAATACAGTTCTTTCCTGAACCTGCAATACAATACAATTCATTTCTAAACCTGCAATACTGAATCGAAATCCTGTAATTTTCAATTCATTCCCACTGAAATACATCCATTCTCATTCAACTAACACACACATTTCATTCAAACTCTGAAAATCATACAACCGTTTATACATCCATTCACTACACTCATTCACAATCCTAAATTTATAAAACAGACATACATACATTTTTGCCTGTGTTTTTACTACTCCTAGATTAGAAGGTTGTGTGTTTCAGCAGTTTTCAGTTTATGCAATGTTCTGTAATGATACCTTGGATCAGAAGAAGCTTTTAGGACGCCGAATGGAGTAGTCAGTCGACCTCAGATGTGAGAGTTCTGTGAAACAAGGAAACAAAGCTTTGAGTTGTCTATATAGTTGACAGAACAGCCACTTGAATAACATATTATGACCCACTAACAGAATTGTCTATAATCATATCAATAACATGCAATATTGGGTATAACAAACAGCTTCATCTTAGTTTAGGCTATGCGGTAAGGTAGCCGAAGCCCTGGCATACGCCTACGACATAATTCTCATATTATATGAAAGAGAGAACAAGCTACAGTAGCTCAAATATTTGACCACAGAACTAAACTGATAATGAGCTTAATTCTCATCTGTAACTGAGGCACACTAGCAATCATACACAATCATAGCTTAATTAGAGTTCATACCTGAAAATAACTACCAGGGGAAATCACCAAAAAGATTTGCGCCAGACGTTCTTCCAATTCTACAGCAAATTAAGATAAGTTATCAGCAAATATCATTGATAAATGAAATCAAACAGGATATCACAACTAAAGCATTCAAGAGATAATATCAGGTAATGAACAAACCTGAGATTAAAAAAGGAGACCTGCAGCAGCACCGTGGAATAACAAGAATGAAAAATAATAACAGCAATGTCTTTAAAGGTTAACCAACGAGTTGGAAAGAATTCATTCCAAAAACATTGCTAGTGGTTGGGAGGAATTCATTCCAACTCCTGGACAACCTTTGCAAGGACAATTTTCTCCCACTTCTGCACCTGCCATACCAGCAGAATCAACCCTAGATTACCTCCTCACTGGTATTCTCTAGCTTCAAGTCTGCGCGTTGAATCTTCAAAAAATAAACATAAAGGTAGTAACTATCAACCTTAGTTTATGTACCATAGAAATGATAACAAATACTGAAAACAGGCATATTGAGAGTTTACTCACTAATGCAAGAAGCATCATCACTGGTCAAAGTATATGAACTTGATCACAACCTAAAAATAACAAAAGAGTAGACATAAGTTAGTAAGATGAGCACTAAAAGGATCAAACTCAGAAATTTCAATATCAGTAATATACCTTATATTCTAACTAACTGAGGAGCTGATTTGACAACGGAAATGCCACTTTCTCCCACTTGTGTGTCTGTCATACCAGCAAAGAAGAGAAGTGTACATGTAGGTCAGTATGAAACGAACTAGAATACATAATTATCCAAGAACATGAACGAGTAAGTAACTATGTTACCTGGTATTTGATTGTCGTTTTTTATAGCAAGCTCAACCATTCTGCAAGTTCCTGCAAAAATATAACAAACTAGTCCTCTTCCCTCCTCCTTTACCCGGGCTGGGGACCGGCATCTCAAATGGCGGAGTTAAAAAGGGGTTGACAGGTACACAAAAGCAAATAAATAAACAACATCGAATATTTGATACAAATATATATATATATATATCTATATATATATATATATATATATATACACACAACATAATAATAATAATAAGGATGTACAAAAAATTACACTTATACAAGTGTAACTCAAAATATGTCCGTACTTGATACCCAAAAGACCCAACAAAAAAAAGTAGCAGTATATAGAAGTGTTAAAGTTAAGCTGCACAAAAAACCATTGCAAGAAGTGGGAAGTGCTCAAACAAGGATCATCCTGGTTATGGGCCATATAATGAAGCATTGTCCACCTACCAGATCTCCCAAAACATTGTAGACATCCCCTTGTGGAGCATCGGGAACAGGATAAAGCGCATCCATAACTTCCTCAACACAGACAACTCTCTCCACTTTGTGGTTCACGGTAGCCCCATGACAAGACTGCCCCTGCTCTCCACCAAGTACATGACCAGTTGCAACTACATCCCCTTTCCTGTTAATAAGACGCACCTGATGATCTCCCATAAGAGGTATAGCAGCTTCAGCAACAGTGTCAGCTACAACAACTGAACATGATTCTTTGATTGGAGAATCAAAAAGATCACCAGGGGCAGAAGCTGTTTGACTGGAAGGAGAAGTAGTATCCTGAACCCTTCCAGTGGCAGCCATAAAACTCATAACATGCTGTAAGCAGGACCAATACATTCAAAAATTGATCTGATTAGAATCTGATATATACAATGCACAATATACACAAGACATAAATGAACTAATTATAGGAGATCATGTTTCAAGATCACCTTTGAAAGAAGCGTAAGATCATGCTGCATCTGGTTCATTCTAGCATCAGCATCAGCATCAGTGAGTTTACATATGCAAGAAGATTTAAGGGCCGCCCCTACTTTCATATTTACTGCCTGCTTCATGGACATAGTCGAGGAAAAGGAACGGCAATAGCTCCTTGGCTTGTCAACTCCAAACACTTGTGAAGGTGGATCGTCATCAAAAGACAGCTCCTCTGACTCTCCCTCGCCAGCTTCTAACATTGCCTTTGTCTTATTCACTGCAGCTTCTACTTGTTTCTGAAATTCAAGGGAATTTTTTTTTGTGTAAGAGTCTTGTGTACGTGAACATTCAAAATGTATGAGTCTTGTATACTCACATATTTGTTATCAAGACCTGTCACTATGTCTCCATTCTTGCGCTTATGTCCAAGCAACCATTGTTCTCCACGTCATTTAGCAACAGGTTTTTTCTCTTCTTTTGACTGTATAATCGGTATGAACAGTAACATGGGTTGTAAAGGTAACATACAAGGAGAATTTAAATGTTCTTAGAGAATCACCAAAGTACTTACCACCATGTATGACTTGTTGGCATATGAGAGTCTTCCTAAGCAATGTGTGTACTCTCTATGCTTCTGATTAGCTCCCAACTTTTTATGCTTCTCTGCAACTCCTTCCTCGTGCTCATTGTCGATAAACCGCTCCCAGACATCGGTGTTCATGCCATATGGACACTGGGCAATCATCTCTTCCTTGGTATTGCACCTGTCAAGAATGTTAGTCCGTAGTCCCCATTTGTGGGACCTAAACTTCTGTGGAAACATCCCAGAAACGGCCACTCTAGCCAGAGCATCGTCGATGGGGAAACAGAAAGTGTCCTGAAAAGAACAAGAAAGTATTTATGTCAGCAACGAAAGACTGCGGTTGGCATCAGCGTAACGCACAAATGGACAAGAAAACACAGTGGTTGTATTATAGATTGAAGGGAGATCTTTACCATTAGAGCGGCCCACATCGTGTCCTTGCACTTTTGAGGTACAAGCCTCCAGTCTTTGCAGTCGACGAGACAGTGGGATCTGATGAGCTTTCCATCCTTGGTAGCAAACCTACTGGCGTTTACTCCCATTGGTCTTCCATGCTCATCGAGGTCAACGGGATATCTGGATCGAAGGAATCTTGGATCACAGCTACCGGTGGGAGGAGTACTAGTAGTTTGAGAAGCATCAGGACTACCACTAGGAGGAGTACTAGTGGTTGGTGATGAAGTTTCATCTGACTCCTGACTTGACATCTTCATACAAACGAACCAAAAACAAACAACAAACAACATATGAGAAAACTTGAATACATAGCAAGTTATGAAAGTAAAAAACTAGAACTTTGGTTGAAACCCTAAGTTTGGATCCATAGATCACAGCACCCACAAGTAAGTAACTTATTAAGCATAAACAATAGAAGCAGCGAACAATCAAAAACCTGCACTTTGGTTGAAACCCTAAGTTTGGAGTTGTGATCTATGGAAAGAGATCACAACACCCACAAGTAAGTAACTTATTAAGCATAGACAATAGAAGCAGTGAACAATAAAAAAACTCAACTATTCTTAAAGCAAACAACAATTGTTAAGCATACACAACCTAAGAACCAAATGAAAAAAAAAAGATAGATCTAAGGAAATTACCTTTCGAGATTGATTGAGGTACAGGGTTAGATGCGTGGTAAGAGGTATGAACGATGTGAGTGAAGATCGGAAGAGAGTTTGTGAAAACAGGAAAACGGCAGCAAAGCTTCAACTCCATCTTCTCTTCTTTATAGAGAAAAAGGTAGATTCAAAATGTTTCTGAAATTTGGAGAAGGGGGAAAAGAAATTTGAGAGGGAATCGAAAATTTTGGTGGAAAAAGAGGAATTGGGAGAGGGAAACGAAAATTGAAACAAGTATCTGAGTTGGGATTTGAGTGGGAAACGAAAATTTGAGATCTAAAATTTAGCTCCAACTTTTGGATAGAGTAAAGTTGCCCAAAGTTTCAATAATAGAAGAGAGATATATTTTTGGTCCCAAAAATCGAGGTTAAAAGATCATACGGATCGAGCTTAAATGTTGCGATTGACTTTGTCAAGTCAAATTAAAATTTTAGTCAACTTCAAAAGTTAGGGTAGGACATGGGCCACCAAAATAAAATCATATGACATTTTCTTATAACAAAACACGTCCAATCGCAACGATGGAGATTTCGCTTAACAATAGTAATCTACGGTGGATATTTTCTTACAAAAATTAGTAATATCTATGAGACGGTTTGTTATTTTCCGTCGAAAATGCAAAGGCAGATGAGAATTTCTGATTTAGGGATTTGTTTGATATTGTTGTTTGGAGGTTTGTTTTCATAAGAATCGACTTATAAATGTTAACTAATAACTGATTTGTACCAATTCAAAGTGAAATTTGTTTGATCCTCAACTTTGGGAAAGTAATTGAGTTAGAATCTTCTTTGAACACCAAACCACTGCCGAACTTGCCATACTATGAGTCAGGATCTTTCACAGAACCACTGACTCTATCCCTTTATGAAAAATTCAAGGAAGAATCCATGTAGAACCTTAAAAGAACCTTAAAAGAACCCACTTTGGGCAAGTTTGAGTTACAATCTTCCTCTGAACTCCAAAGAACTCACTAAAATAGTAATGTTTCTGAGACGGTTTTGTTGTTTCCGTAGAAAATTGTAATATAGGTGAGTTTTTTTTATTCCGTGGAAAATACTAATGTAGCCGAGACGGTTTTGTTGTTTCCGTCGAAAATAGTGATATTCTGAGACGGTTTTGTTTTTTCCGTAGAAAAATAGTGTTGTATTTGAGAATCTTCCTCTGAACTCCAAACCACTCCCTAATTTTCCATACTCTGAGCCAGGCTCTTCCAGAGTAGCATTGATCCTATCCAGAAATGGCAAATTCAAGGTGGAATCCTTGTAGAACCATAAAGGAACCCATTTTGGGCAAGTGAGAGTTACAATCTTCCTCTGAACTCCATATCAAATCCCTAATGGCAGTGGAAAATAGCAAGGTATGAGACGGTTTTGTTGTTTCCGTTGAAAATAGTGATGTAGTTGAGACGGTTTTGTTGTTTCCGTTGAAAATAGTGATGTAGTTGAGACGTTTTTGTTGTTTCCGTTGAAAATAGTGATGTAGTTGAACTCTGAACTCCATACCGCTCCCTAGATCATGTGTCTCTGAGCCAGGATCTTCCAGAGTTGCACTGATCCTATCCATTTATGGCTGGAATCCTTGTAGAAGCATAAAGGAACCCATTTTTGGCAAGT
This sequence comes from Papaver nudicaule, assembly GCA_023529015.1. NCBI lineage: Eukaryota > Viridiplantae > Streptophyta > Magnoliopsida > Ranunculales > Papaveraceae > Papaver > Papaver nudicaule. The sequence goes on from JAJJMA010180570.1 coordinate 10,428, forward strand.
TTGAGTAATCTTCCTATGGACATATATGCCACTAGGACGGTTTCATTGTTTTTCTTCCCAAAACCCTTGGGCCTAAAGCAGCAGTTTTGTTTTTTAAACGAAAAGAAAATTACATTACTGAGCAAAGGATTTACAAGATAACTGATTTTCCCTGATTACATTAAGCTGACTAGCAGGGATATCTGAATACATAAAAGATCTTCCAGTTTTCCTGCATATTTCTGCCAGAGTATACAAAAAAGAAACAAAAAAGCCCATACTTCCAGTTCTGAATACAACTCTGACTAAAGAAACAAAAAATGGGTCAGAGTTGATACAATCAGAGTTAAGAGTATCTAGGTTAATCACAGTTATGAAAGCGCACACACAATCAGAATTAAGACATTTAGTGTGTGCGCCATATCCATAACTACTGGTAACACAACCAGTTTCCCCAAAATATCCCAAAATATACAAAAAATTACGTTTATACACACAAATATTAATAATAGGAACTCTCTGAACCCGAGTCCCCATCCTCGTCATCCTCATCCCCATTAACAATATCACTCTGTTCATCATTTTCTTCCTTTTCGGAATCTTCCTCCTCGGAATCTTCCTCATCATCAGGTTCTTCTTCCTCCTCCTCGTCAGAATCTTCCTCCTCATCCCCATTACTTCTTCTTCTTCTTCTTCTTCTTCTTCTTCTTCTTCTTCTTCTTCTTCTCCTTCTTCTTCTTCTTCATTCAAAGCAACAACAGCAGTACCAGTAGCAGCAACAGAATCAACAACACCCACATCATCCACTTCCCCCATTCGGTAGTCGAACCAATCATCCACCCTCAATTCTTGCTCCTCATCAGCAGCCACCAGCTCATCAAAATTGATGCTGAAGTGCAATTCGAAGGTGTTTATGTCCAGGAAAGGCATGTTGAAGCAGAGCAGGTAGCAAGTACTCAATCAAAATATGATAGTCATGAGATTTTAAGCTCAGCAACCTATCCCCACTCACATTGTTGCTCAAGTTTGAGCAAAAACCTGAAGGGAATTTCAGATTTCTAATGATCTGGCGAAAAAAATTCTGCTCTTCTTTAGACAAAACCCACACCGGGGTGTTTACTATCACATTCTTAAATTTCTTCTCTTTCCACTCTCCAATGTGGAGCTTTTTCTCACGCAATTCATCACGATTATACCATAACCTTTGAGCCTTACTTCCATCATCAAAGAGAGCGTGATAAATGTGTTCCATAACGTTCTTTTCCGTGTGCATCACGTCGATAGAATGAAATATACCCAGATTGCTATACGACTCAAGTTCCCAAAAACAACACTTCCTATTGAAAATACATGTTCCCAAACTAGAATTATCCCTCTGATCAATACCACCATCCTCTAACTCATAATCATCCTCAACCTCAGTCTCAGTCTCATCATCAGACACGTATCTCTGTCTTTTACCAGCCTTGCGTTTTTGGGTCTTACCAGGTATGTAATGAACATCTTTCAACAACTCTAGCGACTCATCGTTAGTTAGTCTCTTTGGCGCCAACTTTGTCTCCTCTTTTTCCAATCCCAAGAATTTCCCATCCCTAAAGGTGTGCCTGCTCTTGAGGAAAATCCGATAGTTAGTGTACACTACCTTCCTAAATCCTCTGCCCATATGAGTACATCGAGTTTTGTCTGCGCAGACAACACATCCATTGTACCCATGAACTGTTCGTCCACTTAAAATACCAAGAGCAGGTAAATCATGAATCCCAAACATTAGAGCTCCATAATTTTGCCTTGGATCCATAATTGTGCCCACGCCATTCTATTGCTTTGGCCTAATTTTGGAGCTCCACGGCTATGCCTTGGCCAAATCTTGGAGGCCCAAAGTCGTGCCTTGGCCAAACATTGGAGGCCTTACGGTTTTCCCTTGCTTGTACTCGTGGGGTTCATGCCTTTTCCCCCCTCACGTCTATCTTTGCTCCCTTGGAGCTAGAGTTTATCTTTTCCTAGCCTCCCCTCTATTTATGGGTCCCACTGATCCAAATCCTAGAGGATTATGGATTTTATTGAGTCCATAATACTCTAGTTTCCTAATCGAGTTCGGAAATCTGGCAGCTCACGTATTTCTTCATTGGGCGATTTTTACAGCCCAATCCGTGAAGAATTAGGAGGCGCTTCCTTCACGAAAGATTTTCCTCTGTGAGTTATCTACAACATACTAAAAATTAGGAATTTTATCTAATATAGGCTGGCCTGGGCGATTTTATTAACGGATAACATGCAAACTGTTCAGAAATCCGAAAATAACATAAATGTTATGGATTATCTTTTGCGCCCTATGCCTAACTTCTCAATAAGATTATTATGCCATGTAACATGGCTTATTATAATTATTGTGGCTTATCTTTAGGTCTTATATTGGCAATGCTTATGCATTCTTGATGATGGCTACGCTGTGATAGCATCATTCGTCTGTTTTTCCTGATTATGGACTTGCTTCTATAAATCAGTGCTATAATTCTTAATCATGGCTCATGGCTATGACTTGTATTATTTTGGACATTCATATGTCTTCATTACTCAGGGAATTGGTGCATTACATGCCACAAACCAATTTCCCTTATTTATGGCAAATCAAAAGTCGTATTTACTTGACTATTGCCACAGAGAGTTGTTGAAATCCTCTCGGTCTAAATGGCGATTACATTGCTCAATCCTTAGACTTATCTTATCTTATCAAGTCTAAATGGCGGTTGCTAGCTCAACCCTTAGACTTATCTTATTGGTTTAAATGGCGATTGCCCGGCTCAATCCTTAGACCAAATCTTAAGGAGATATACAAGCTTATCGCTTAATCTCTATCTTTATGCAAAGTCCTAAGTTTACCAGTAATTGGTATGACTTGCACTTAGTCATATTTGACTTAACAAATATTTAACAAATCTTATGAGAATCAAGATTAGTTACATGGGGGGATATTCTTTAGGGTTTTTGGTTTGGCGGTCTACGGCACGTGTGATTGCAACGGCTCAATCACTTAACGAGAAAGAAAACTAAGTCGTGTGAACGTTGCTGAAAAGAGGGGATGAGAAAGTGGGTGGTTTGTTCTTCCCTAGTATTAGGCGCAAGACTTGCCCCACTTACTCCACACTCCCACTCTTCCACTTCTTCCACTTCTTACGAGATCAGTTGGAAATATATTGCTATAAATAGGTCACTCGACCAGTTTGGAAAGACAGAACAAACAAGTTCAACAGTTCAATTCAGTGCAAGTATAATCAAGTCTATCTTATCGATAATTGATTAACTCTTCTCACTCAGCATTCAATATCTAGTGAGAACTGAATATCCATCCTTATCTAGCAATTTAATCTCAACATCACAGAAAATCATAGCAATTCTCTGATCTCATCTTTCTCTGCTTCCCTCCCTAAACCAACCCTATATCCTCTTCTTGTAACTGAAACAATACTCGAACGGCCATTTCTTGGTTTAGGCGAGTCTTGTTCGATCTTGACCTCTCGAATTCCATTACAATCTTTTATTACATCATTACACTTCACACTTTACCCCTCAAATTCTCTTTATTGTTTTACACCTAAAACACCAAGTAATAGAGATTAATCTCAATTGGAATTCTTTTTAGAATTATCTGCCAAGTGTTTTGTTAGCTCAAAAACACTTCAAGATAGAAATCCAACAGACCAGAGATAATCTTATCTTATTGACTCATTGAGGATCGTTAGATGGAACACAAAAGAGTTTATGTTTTACACAAGTCCATCTAAGAGATAAAGGAGTTTGGAATTTGACTCAGAGTGAAATTCTAAGAGAATATTCACTAAATCCGACACCAGCAAGATGACTACCGTCAGGTTCACGTACTGGTACGTGAACAAAATAGCCATCTCGAACTCAGGGAATTTCCGAGTGTCTGGTACGCAAACCGGTTCGTGAACCGTGCGCCTGTCAGATTTCGTCAAATCTGGATTCCGCTGGAAGTACTGGGCTGAGCCAGAACTTAGACATGTGAACGTCCTCAACTGTGATCCATGGACTCTTTGCTCAAGAGTACTCCTTTAGATTCATCCATATCCAATTAACAGTTTGCAAGCAAACCATTGCAATGGACACATGGCACCGAATCTGTCTCATTCATTCTTGTACTCACAGTATTTGTGGGATCAAACACTAGTCATGACACAAGGCCATGTTACACAAGAATACGATCTCAATCGTTATTATCACTACTAAACTAGTCGACTATATTTCGAAAGAATAGATGAAGTAGAATAGAACAATATCCATAAAGTCATAACTCCTA
>JAJJMA010180581.1:0-10817 GCA_023529015.1 Papaver nudicaule
CTGCTTCCTCAGGAAGTGTATGTGGCTTTGGCTAGAAATGAGCTTCGAAGGAGAGGCCTACTGGAGAATTTTTTAAGGATAGCCAATGGTGGTGATGGCGATGATGCCGCTCGGGGTGGTGATTCCAGGAGTCTTAATGAGGCCGCCGAGGCTACCAGTGATGGTCCGAGCGAATCCGTTCATGGTTCCGAGGGAAATCCTCGTGATGGTGCCAATTGCTCGTAGGATAATTTTCGCCCATAGCTTTTGTATTTTGCGTTTTTCCTTTGCAGCTGTGCCCGCGCCATTTTGCTTATATGCGCGTTTTTTGCTATCACACTTCATATCCTGTATTTGAATCATACATATATATATAAAGAATTTAATTTGTTTAAAATGTTATGCCCCCCCTCGGGACTGTTTTTCTTTTTTTTTTTTTTTTTTTTTTTTTTGAGGAGGTCCCTTGGCCGAGTAGCTCGCTCGCGAATACAAGCAAGTCACCTGCCTCGGGGTTCCATCTTCCTCTATAGGTAGATGTTAATCCCATTTATCGTCCCCTCGGCGCCCGAGGATGTGTAGTTCTCGTGGCCGTTTGGTAGTGAGTACGAATGTATCGTCGGCTTATGTAGCCTTGATTCAAAGCGCCCACCTCTATCGGGGTGTCTTGTGGGTAGAGGACCGTGCCATATAACTCGTAGGGCCCTTACGATATATATGGTCATCGGCTCTGGCCCTGCTATTCTTGGGCTTTACTGCCTGTTTGGCGTTTTATGCCTTTGGCGTTACAGCCTGTTTGGCGTTTTATGCCTTTGGCGTTATAGCCTGTTTGGCGTTTTATGCCTTTGGCGTTACAGCCTTTGTGGTGGTGTTGACAGTATTCGGAGTTTGACTTCGGTGAGAATTGCATCAATGAGTGCTATTTTCATTTTATTAAATCTCTTCGGATGTTGCTTACAAATGGAGTTACCTTCTTAAGCCAAGTGTTTCAAGTGTCTCCCCTCCACTGGGGTTTTCAATCTTTGTCCTTCAAGATTAATCAAACTGTAAGTATCATTAGCGAGCTGTCTTTCAATGACAAACGGACCGACCCAGAAAGGTTCCTGCTGGACGCTGTTGCTTTTGCTGGACTCGCCTGATTGTTCATTCGGAGTCTGGAGGTTGTGTGTTGCTACAAGGAAGTGTTCTCTGTTTTCCGAATGCTGTTTCTCTTCGCTTCTTAGCATCCCAGCTTCAGTGTCAGCTATGAACTTTGCTATACTTTCGTCAGATATCTTCGGGCTCTTGACTTGTTCTGAGCATTCCTTATTTGCTTCTCTTGCTTGCACATCAATTGCATGGCATGCTCGAGCCTCGGTGGAGTCACCTCGGATTTCAGCAATCCCTGTTGGCGTTGGGAACCGAATTTTCTGGTGCAAGGTGGATGCAACACCCATGATGCTATGCAACCATGGTCTACCCATGATGGCATTGTAAGGGGAGTCCATGTCCACCACGCAGAATAAAGTTGGATGCTTTTCGCTACCAGCATGAACTGTGATCATTAACTCTCCTCGTGGCGTCGACGACTTTCCATTAAAACCAAATATGTTGTAAACCGAAGGCACCAAAGCAGCTTTCTTGCCCTTCATTTTGTCAAATGTTTGTCCAAATAATATGTCCACAGAACTCCCCGGGTCCACCAATACTTTAGTCATGGCTATCTTCCCCATTTGAAGGGTAATAACCAGAGGGTCATTATGCATCCTGCCCTCATTGGGGATGTCTGCCGCTGAAAAGAAGACTGGCTGCTTCTGCCATTCCTCCAAGCGAGTCCTTGTGACCACACTAAATATCTCTTGACCATCCAAGTCCCTTTTGTGGATTCGTCCAGTCTGGATTCCTTCTAGTCCCTTCGTATGAACTATAGAGTTGCAGGCTCCGAACCTTGGAATATCTCTGTCGATGGTAATTACATATGCTTCATGCTTTTGTTCTTCCTTGGGTGGTTGATTAGGGGGTGGTTGTGGCAGCTCTAGTAAGTGCTTGAACTGATCCCTGGCGATAAAGAAGTAAATTTGATCCTGGGCCGTGACACAGTCCTCAGTGGTGTGCCCAAAGAACTTGTGGAATTGACATAAGTTTCTCGAATTCTTGGTGTGTTTCGGTTGATTCCCCCTACTGCGAGGATATCTGATTTCGCTGGCAAATTCTGATTGCTCAATGATCCGAAGAGCATCTTCAATGGGTACGCAGAGCTTTGGGAGCTTTCTGTCGTGGAACGCCGGAAATCCTGGTTTGGTTGCCCCAAATTTTCTATTTCCCTGTCCTTGCTGGCTGCTGCTTCCTTCGGGCTCTCCCCGAGGGTTGTTGCCCCGGTTGTCATTGTACTTCACTAGTACAAAATTAGGCTTTGGTGACAGTTCAAGATTAAAAACCATGACAGTCCACTACTGAACTGTCACAAATGGGTTACCGTTGAGAAATAAGTGACAGTTTCATACCCAAACACTCACAAATGTTAGTGAACAAACGTAACAGTTTTTGAAACTGTTACGGAAGAAACATATGATGACTGTTTTTGATAAAAACTGTAACTATTTTCAAGGATTATTGTAACTGTTTTTATGTGAAACTGTCATCTAATTAGAAATAAATCATCACCGTCTATTGTAATTTTACGTCAGTAGGCGATCGATAAAGATCAATGGCAGAGATGAACCCCACGATCCAGTCCCATTTTCTATTTTAACCGTAAAACTAAATTCGCTACTTATCCACTCTTCCTCTATGTTTCTCAGTTCAGATCTCCTCTTCCATTCTTCCCCACTCCCTCTGCAGAATTCCCACCTCCGCCATAACAACCTTCTTAAGCACTAAAATTGGCACTCTCCGTCTTTAGTAAATTAGGGCGTTTGGTCAACGAAATCAAGAATCAAATGGGGATCGAGTCGGATGTCAGTAGGTTAAAATGAGGTAGCAATTCCATTTACTCTCAAATTAAATACTCGATCTAAGATATCCAGGGATTTTGTTTTAATTTCTGGATCCTTCTCTTGTTTTTCACCTCCTCCATGACGTAATTTAATTTTAATTTTTGCTTTTCCAATTTTTGTGTTACGTTGAATTGCTACCGTATTTTCAATTTTTGTGTTACTGCTGCGGAAAAGGTTGTTGTTTTCTAGTATTAATTTAACAACCATGTTTCAATTTCGCCTTTTCCTTTGATTCTACGCTCATTTTTGGTTATTGATTAATTTTTGTTTTGTGATCTGGGTATAGGTTGAAATGGAAGTGCAAAAATGGGAGGGTGGTTGTCTACTTCCCACACGGTCATTTGGAGCAAGCCCTCCCCATCTTTTCGATGCTCAGAGAATCCAAGCTTTGGCCAAAACCATAGATCTTCTGCGGAGTTGTTAACGTCCAATTACTTGTATGTTGTAATCTTTCTTTCTTTGAATATTTTTTTTTTTCTTGTTGGTGTCACTCACTCGCCTTATTTGCTTGTTCCGATTTTCCATGTATATGGAGTTAGGCAAACAAGGAGAATGATGAAGTCTACACATAGTTGACCCTGTTCCCTCAACCAGAGGTATATATGTTATCCAAATACCCAAGAGTTGCTTTTGTACACCTGAAGAGGAGGGGCTGGAGATTTACCATCCAAATCGACTCCTCAAGTGTTATGCAAAACCTTAACAACTTCAGAGTGACACCAGTACCCATTGGTGTTTTTCTGTGCCCAGAAGAGCCGCAGAAGACTGTTTTCCGCCTTGCGTAAGAATTCTAATTTATGTTTTCCTTCTCCACTATCAGAACTGCTTTATTCAAGATTTAGAAGCTTAACTTTTGTTGGAGCTTGATGGTACTTTATACATTAAGGATTATAATGCAAAGACCCTTTTATAGGATCTCGTGGCTACAGATTTGCATGCATTGTGTTCAATGGAGGTCTCGGCATATTTACATAGGTGAACTGAGGTTAGGAATTAGAAGAGCTGGTCGATCTGAAATAGCATTCCTAATGTAGTATCTACTAGAAGAATGTTTCATGTTTTTCACAGCCCTAGATATACTTAAATTATTTTAAGCAACATATTAACCACGCACGGCGCTCACCCTCCCTTAAGTGCAAGCACTCATTATATAACTATTCTTGTTAAATTTCCGTTTGAGCTACTATGTAAACAACCTTAGATTTTCTGCGAGCACTTATAACGACATTTTGCAGCATGGTTGATATAGAGAATGATACTATATCTGAGATTGTGCCATGTTCACCTGTTCTGGAATGTTTAATACAGGGCCAATGTCGCAGAGTTTGTCCTATCATACCAAAAGTAATTAAAAAGTATCACTCACTCTGCAGTCATTGGGATGAGATTCAGGATGAGATTTGAGATGCAGGATACAACCGCGAGGAGGTGCAGTAAACTTCTACCTTTATAGTCTTATATTTTTGGTTGAAAAGCATTGTTCAAGAAGACGGTGAAATTTTTCAAGCGCAGTAGTTTAGTGACTGTAGAAAACTTCTTCTACCTTTATAGTCTTATAGGTATATCCCACTCAAACTTGTGCTTAATTCTGGATCTTCAGGTTAACTTGATCCCATTCAACGTTTAAGTATTTTAGGAAACTAACGTCATACAAGACCAATTTTTTGTACCTTTTGTTTACCTGTTGATTCAATTTTTACAACTATGAAGCTAGATTTCATTTTATTAGTATTTAGTCATTGTATACTTGAAGTACATCAGTTCTTATGTATGATACATAACATTGATCTGTTGCCTTTAATATATATCCTAGTAAATATAGGTTTTCTTGGGTATGTCAACTTAACCTTTCTTTAGTGGTTAGAAAATGGCAGGAAACAAATTTTTCCATTAGCTAAATATCGATAGGCTGGTTCAAGCTGTACTGAAAATTTTCTTAACCATGATATGTAGCTGAATGTGATATACTTATCGGGTGTTGGAAGTGCTTCGCTTCAAAAGTTCACATTGATGCCTGTGTGAGTACACAAATTCTTCTAATAATGTCGAGAACAAGATTTCCAATCAAGAGGCAGTGAAGCTACATTAGAGGACTGAACTTCATGGAATCTGAGGTTGTTGAAGCTACTCTAAAGCACTAAAGTTCAGTAAATACTTTTTATTGTAATGAAAAGATCGAATTATAAAAATTTCTCTCTTTCTTTTGTTGTATCATTTTGTTGAACCTTGGATTTTAGAAATAAAAAGGTATTTAAGAAATAAAATTGTTTTGTTTTAGTTGTGCCCTTCAATTTAAAGTACCACCAATAATTGAAACATTAAGCCCCTGCTATATTATTATTATGTGGAAAATATGTTTACTCATGACGGTTTTCTATGACAGTTTTGTGTAGAAAATTGTTACCTTAGGACAAACAAATGACAGTTTTGTGAAGGAAACTGTTACCTTAGAACAAACAATGACAGTTTTTATTAAAAAATGATGCCGTACATTTTTAACAATGACAGTTTAATAAAGAAACTGTTATCATATAGTCATGATTATGTGACAGTTATTATAAGACTTTTAGTGACAGGGGCTTAAGTGACAGGCCATCTGTTTTCCAAAAACTGTCATATTATGATTTTGGTGACAGTTTTAAACTGTCACCTAAGCCAATATTTGTACTAGTGCTTTCTGTTATCATGATATTTACCGTCACCAAATTTTCCTTCGTTCCCATATCGACCACTGTCATCTTGCCTTTCTCGTTTTGCTAGGTCCCCGAAGTGAGTATTCGTTGCTTGCCCTCGCTCTTCAAGCGATAAATTGTTGATAGAGTGGACCTGCTTTAGGATTGTTTCTTTTCCCAGTGCTGCTTGTTCCTTTATTTCTTCCAGGGTGATTCGTTCCTTTTGATACTTTCGAAGGTCCTTCAGTGTCTCGAGGTTCTTCGAGAAGAGTCTGTCGTATAGAGGGTTGTTTTTGTCGAGAGCGTTAAGGAAAGCTCGTACTTTATCCCTTTCCGTGGCTCCATTTCCTACCTCGACACACTGCTCGGTCCACCTGTTTGTCAGGCTTTTGGTTGATTCTCCTGGTTGTTCCCGAATGCTGAATAGTTTCTCTACCCCAGGCTTTGATGAGTTGTTATAGAGGAAGTGTAGTATAAAAACTTTGGAGAATTCCTCGAAAGATGAGATCGAACCGGCTGCGAGATTGTCATACCAGGCGAGGGCTTCTCCTTTTAAGCTAGAGAGGAAATACTTGCAGAGTACTTCATCTCTGTCGGTGTAGGCCAGAAAAACTCGGAGATACATTTTGACATGTACAGTAGGGTCTCCTGATCCATCGAAGATTGAGGTGAAAGTGGGCATTGTGCATTTTATTGGAATAGGTAATGAAAGGATTTCTGGACTTAGCGGCGACCGGTTGGCATCATTCATAGCTTTAGTGAGTTTTATCCTGTCACTTGATTGGATTTGGTTATCAAAAATTTCTGCCCGGAGTGCTTTAATTTGATCCATCATTACTTGTTGTAGGGCTCTTGCCTCGGCATCCTTCTTCGTTGTGTTACCTTCGGTGAATGTATGCATGCTTGCCTTTGTGTACTCTGGAGGTGCGGTCTTTTTACTTGACACCGTGATTCCGTGACCTTTACTTGCACCCTTAACCTTTGTGTATGTTTTAGATTCGGAGGGTTCCTTCGGCCGAGATGCGTTGCTTGGACGAGAGTGTCCCTCACTGCCTCCCTTGTAGTTGGACGCTGATTTTTCCGCTGCCTTCTTGTTTGCTTCGGCCAGCTGTTTCTTTAGCTTTCTTATTTTTCTGTTTTTCAAAATTAGTTTTCTAAATTGTTCAGCTCTGGCTGTATTTTCTTCGTTGGGTTGTTGCTCGGGCATTTCATTTTCAGGATCAGATTCTTCGTTCTCATCTTCCTCGTTTTCACCATTTTCTTCTTGTATTTGCTGTTGGCGTGGCTCTTCGGCCTCTGGAAATCCGTTTCCATCGGGACCTAAATCCTCTATCAACACTTCATCCTCCTGTAAGTTTCCCCGATGCTGGACTGTGCTAGCCGCTACCTCGGGGGATAATCCTTTACTGGTCGAGAATCTGGTGTTGTGCTGTCTGGATGATCCAGTTCCTTGCCTCGAGGACCCTACTCGCTGCTTCGGAGCATGTTCCGATTGGGAAGCCATTTTGGCTATGACCTGTCAAGAAACAAAAAACCCGTGAGGTCCAAGGCGGCTAGCGCGGTGTACTTTGTCGGCCATGTAAATCTACTATGCAACTAATTTTCTCAGACGAATTTTAATGTCGTATTTGCCCTTTTTAGGCGTATTCCTAACTGCTTATTTTGTTCTTTAGCTCAAATCACCCCCTTTTCATCTGGGTTTGTTTATTGGAATTTTATTTCCAAATATAGTATGAAAATGGAAAAAGACCCCATGATGAATTTTTATGTACAGCAGGAAATTTTTGAGAATCCTAAAATGGGTTTTTACATATATTATGAGTTTTGAAAACCCTAAAATGGATTCCTATGAATAACGTGAGTTTTGAAAAACCCTAAAAATAGATTTCGATGTATAACGAGAGTTTCGAGAACCCTAAAATGAATCTTTACATATATTACAAGCTTTGAACACCCTAGAATGGATTGCAGGAACCAGCACGATTTCGCGATCGTTTGTATTCTGTGCTACCAAAGGTTTTTAAAGCGGATATTAACTGCTTCTCACGGATATTGATTTCATCATACCGAGGTTTTGAGAACTCTTTATGGATGATTTTATCATCTGATAATATGCTCAAAGAACTCATAAACACGCCAAATCCTTTAAGGTCTTTTGGATGCTTAAGGTATAGGAGCTGTTTTTCAGAAAACAAACTTTTGGAAAATCTTTTGAGAAGATTAGAAAGGAATATGACAACAAAAAATTTGAAAACCCGAAAAATCACAGGCAAACCCTAAGTTGTTTTAATCATCCCTGTTTCTAGCGCCAAACTGTACGAGTTTTGAAAATCTGCATAGGTACTCAAGGTACCACATCCATCAGATCTACTCATACATACAGTATTTCGTGGTGATTCAGTGGTGCAAAGACCTCAAGAACAGCACCGAAGGTGCTTTGTACAATGATTAAAGACTATATAAAACAGTAAAGACAAGATATAAGATAACCCCAATGTATTTCAATGCTGAGATTACATGAATAAAATCCTAAGGAACCAGAGGAGATTACAAACCTAATCTCTCTCTTGCTACTTAGGCTCAACCCAAAGAGAATCCAACCCTTACAACGTTTTCCAAGCTCGCCTTATATAAGCCGAGCTTGGGTGGTTTACAGCTAATAAAGACAAAAGACTCAATCGTGGTGGTGTCAGTCCCTGTCGAGTAAGGCGGTTTACGCTCCGAGGCTTCGGTCCATTGTCATAGTCTGAATCCCTTCCCTTCGAGTCTTTACTTCGTTTGTGTGCAGCTTTCCTCTTCTCCTCTGAGCGGGTCCGAGATCTCGCTGTTAGTCTTCTCGGCATAGTTAAGCTTCCCGGATGCGAGACACGTGTTCCGAAGGGTTTTACCCCCTACAACCATGGCCATATTTTGATTTTTAACGACCATGGCCTAGTGCCATGGTCCACATCCCTTTTATCCCTAGCCTACGCGGCCATCCGCCCTAGCCTATGCGGCTAACTCTAGCCTACACGACCAACCCTAGCTCACGGTGTCCCATCCTAGCTCACGGCCATTCCCCCTATCTTTTGACCTTGGTCGTGGCTCATGCCACGGCCCCACTTTTATTGCTTAGTCGTGATTTAGGTCACGGCCCCACTTTCTTTGGTTGGTCATGACCTAATGTCATGGTCCCACTTTGTTGGCTTGGTCGTGGCTTAGGCTGCGGCCTCAATTTTATAGCTTGGTCATGGTCAGCACCATGACCCACACTTTTGGCTTGGTCGTAGCTCAGGCTACGGCCCCACTTTTATAGCTTGGTCATGGTTAGCACCATGTCCCACACTTTTGGCTTGGTCGCAGCTCAGGATACGGCCCCACTTTTATAGCTTGGTCATAGTTAGCACCATGTCCCACACTTTTGGCTTGGCCGTAGCTTAAGCTACGACCCCACTTTTATAGCTTGGTCATGGTTAGCACCATGTCCCACATTCTTTCCCTGGCCGTGGCTCTTCCCAAAGCCACACTTTTATCACTAGGTCATATCTTATGCTTGCCCCCACTTTTATTGCTTGATCGTGGCTCATGCCACGACCCCACTTTTATAGGTCGGCCGTAAAACAATATTGTGGCCCACTTTTATCACACGGCCATATCTTGAGTGTCCCGCTTCTTAATCCTAAGTCATCTTTACTTATAGGGTAGGTCCCTCTTTACCATTCTAAGTCCTAATTGATTATAGATTCCATAACTTTGTGGTTTCCTAATCAAATTCGAAAATCTGACAAATTACGAATTACTTCAAAGAACGATTGGTCTAATCGGTAAGGATTCAGGAGAAACTTCCTTCATGAAAGTTGTTCATCTGCAGTTTCCCATGACATACTAAAATTTCATAATTTTTAGAAATATAGGCTGGCCTGGGCGATTTTAGAGTAAGTGACGTGCAAACTGTCTAGAAATCTGAATATAACCTAACGTTATGGTTCATCCCTATACATCCTATAGTAGACTTCCTACTAAGATTATTATGCTATGCAATAAAGCTTATTATCATTCATGCATCCTATATTTAGGTCTTGAATTGGCAATGCTCATGCATTTTGGTTGTGGCTACGCTGTGTTAGCATAACCTGACTTTTGTCCTGATTATAGACTTGCTTCTATAATCAGTGCTACATTTCTTAATCATGGCTCATGGATATGACTTATACTAATTTAGACATTCATGTCTCTATTACTCAGGGAATTGGTGCATTATATGCCACAAGCCAACTTCTCATATTTATGGCATACGAAGAGTCATACTTACTTGACTATTGTCAGGGTTGCTGAAATCCCCTCAGTCTAAATGGCGATTGCATAGCTCAATCCTTAGACTATCCTTATTGGTTTAAATAGCGATTGCCAGGTTCAATCCTTAGACCAAGCCTAAAAGAGATACACAAGCTTATCGCTTAAATCTTTATTTATATACAAAGTCCTAAGCTTACCAATAAATGGTACGACTTGCACTTAGTCAGCTTTGACTTAACAAGTATTCAACACTTAACAAATCTTACGAGAATCAAGTAAGTTACATGGGGGGATATTCTTTAGGGTTTTGGTTTGGCGGTCTACGGCACGTGTGATTGCAACGGCTTAATAACTCAACGGGAAAGAAACTAAGTCGTGTGAACGTTGCTAGAAAGATGGGATAAGAAAGTTGGCTGTTAGTCTTCCCTAATATTAGGCTCAAGACTCTTAACAGGTGGCCCCACTTATTCCACACTCCCACTTCTTACGAGATCAGTTGGAATTATATTGCTATAAATATAGGTCACTCGACCAGTTTGGAAAAACAAGTTCATCAGAACAATCAGTTTAATTCAGTGCAGTACAATCAATTCATCTCATCGATAATTGATTAACTCTTCTCATTCAGCATTCAATATCTTGTGAGAACTGAATATCCATTCTTTTAGCAATTTTATGCACAACATCACAGAAATCATAGCAATTCTTTGATCTCATATTTCTATGCTTCCCTCCTTTAAACCAACCCTATTTCCTCTTTTTGTAACTGAAGCAATACTCGAACGGCCATTTCTTGGTTTAGGCGAGTCTTGTTCGATCTTGACCTCTTGAATACCATTACAACTTCATACTTTACCCCTCATATTCTCTTTATTGTTTTACACCTAAAACAATTAGTACAAACATAACAGCCACAAAC
>JAJJMA010180601.1:0-12144 GCA_023529015.1 Papaver nudicaule
GACGGATGCGGTGCCTTGAGTACCAATGCAGATTTTCTACTCGTACAGGTAACACACACCGTTTTTTGGATAATTATCTGGCTAAGTCACTGAAGTGTGTTATACAACCAACTCCTCAAATGCTGGTCACTGTAGCCAATGGAGAAAAGACAGTCAGTGCTGGTATTTGTACTCAATTACAGTGGACTATGCAAACACACAAGTTTTGTGCTGATATTAGACTGTTGCCTTTAGGAGGCTGTGACATGGTTTTAGGAGCTGACTGGCTTAGTCAATTGGGAGATATTTTATTGAACTTGGCAAAGCTAAGTATTTCCTTCAAACATAAGGGGAGAAAAATTACATTGGTTCGGGCTAAACCTACTGCTTCTTTGAGTTCTATGAGTGGTACAGCTGTTACAAAATTCTTCAAGAAACACTCTCATGGTGTTTTTGGTCATCTTTTCTCCATCTCTTCTACTTCCATTACAACCCCTTTACCCACTGAAATATCCGCCCTCCTCCAAAAATATGCCACTGTGTTCTCAGAGCTCGCTACATTACCACCTCAAAGGTCCTTGGACCACCAAATACCCCTTAAACCAAACTTTGTGCCACCCAACATGAGGCCATACAAATGCCCATATATTCAGAATGGCATTATTCAGCCTAGCCATTCCCCTTTTGCTTCTCCAGTTTTATTGGTCAAGAAGAAGGATGATACATGGAGGTTTTGTGTTGATTACAGGAAGCTTAACAACATTACCATCAAAGATAAGTACCCCATTCCAATTATAGATGAGATGCTTGATGAATTACATGGAGCCACTGTTTTTTCTAAGCTGGATTTGAGATCTGGTTACCACCAAATAAGGGTTCATGTACCTGACATCCACAAGACAGCATTCAGAACTCATGAGGGCCACTATGAGTTCAAAGTCATGCCCTTTGGCCTGACAAATGCTCCTGCCACATTTCAGTCACTTATGAATGAAATTTTTCATTCTCATTTGAGAAAATTTATTTTGGTATTTTTTGATGACATACTGGTTTATAGTCCTTCCTTAGCAACTCATGTGCAACATTTGGAGATTACCTTGCAGTTATTACAGCAGCATCAACTGTCAGCTAAGATGTCTAAATGTTGTTTTGCTCAGTCATCTTTGGAGTACTTAGGCCACATCATCTCTGCAGCAGGGGTTCAAGAAGATCCTGTTAAAATTGCAAGCATGGTCAGTTGGCCTTTACCTACAACAATTAAGGAACTGAGAGGATTCCTTGGGCTCACTGGATATTATAGGAAATTCATTAAAGATTATGGGATTATCAGCAAGCTCTGTCTGATTTATTTAGGAAAAATGCATTCAATTGGTCTCCTGCAGCTACAACTGCTTTCCACACTTTGAAGCTTGCTATGAATAGGGCCCCTGTCTTAGCTCTGTCAGATTTTACTAAACCCTTCATTGTAGAAACAGATGCTTGTGATACTGGTATGGGAGATGTATTAATGCAAGAGAAGCAACCAATTGCTTTCTTGAGTCAACCAATGGGACAGAAAGCAATGACAATACCTACTTATGAGAAGGAACTCTTCACCATAGTACAAGCAATAAAAAAGTGGAGACATTACTTATTGGGACACAAATTTTTTATAAACACAGACCACCAGAGTATTAAGTACTTTATGGAACAGAAGATAACTACTGGCTTACATCAAAAGTGGTTGATGAAGCTCTTAGGCTTTGATTATGAGATCAAATACAAAAGAGGGATAGAGAATAAAGTGGTTGATGCTTTGTCCAGGAGACCACACACTTCTGCCACTCTTCTTCAAATGACATCTTCTTCTCATTCTTGGCATCAAGAGGTATTGGACAGCTACCACAATGACACAAGAGTGCAGGAACTCATTTCTCAACTACATGTTTCTCCAACTGGAATTCAACATTTCACTATGCACAATGGGATTGTCAGATACAAGCATAGGGTATATATAGGTGCAGGAAAGAACATAAGGCACCAAATTATGACTTATGTCCATGCCTCAGCCATTGGAGGCCATTCAAGAATGCAGGCAACTCATAAAAGAGCCAAGACTTACTTCTTCTGGCCTCGGATGAAGCAAGACATATTTTAATTTGTTTCTGCTTGTGACATTTGTCAGCAATACAAGGGGGAGCATACTCATCCTGCAGGATTATTAAATCCTCTTCCAATTCCAGAGCAGGCTTGGCAACACATCTCCATGGATTTCATAGAAGGACTTCCTGTCAGTGAAAGGGGATCATTGGTGTTAGTGGTGGTGGATAGGCTCACTAAGTACAGCCACTTCATTGGTCTCGGTCATCCTTATATTGCAGCTTCAGTAGCAAAGGAATTCCTCAGCCAAATTTTTAAGCTTCATGGCCTTCCTAGCTCTATTATTTCTGACAGAGACAGAGTTTTCACAAGCAATTTCTGGCAGGATTTGTTCAAGCATTTGGGTACTGAGCTCAAGTTAAGTACAGCCTACCATCCTCAAACAGATGGGCAAACTGAGAGAACCAATGCTTGTCTGGAAACTTATCTAAGGTGCATGTCAGGTTTTCAGCCAAAGAAGTGGTATAGTTGGCTACCCTTAGCTGAATGGTGGTATAATACTTCTTATCATACAAGCATTAAAATGAGTCCATTTCAGGCTCTCTATGGGTATAACCCTCCACATTTGGCTTTCCCTGTGGAAGTGACTACTACTGTGGCAACATTAGAAGAGCACTTAAAGGAGAGGAATGCTGTTTTGGATATGCTAAAGGATACTCTACACAAAGCTCAGGAGAGAATGAAGTTCTTTGCAGACAAGAAGAGAACGGACAGATCATTTATAGTGGGTGATTGGGTATTCCTTAAACTCCAGCCTTATAGACAGGCCTCTCTAGCTTTGAGAAAGAACTTTAAGCTTTCTGCAAAGTACTATAGCCCATTCCAGGTGGTTCAGAAAGTGGGAGAACTGGCTTACAAATTGGAACTACCACCCTCTGCAAGGATACATCCTGTCTTCCATGTCTCTCAGCTCAAAAAGAAGATAGGCAAGATTCATACTCCCATCCCAGATTTGCCATTGGTTGACCATGCAGGACAGGTGATTGTGGAACCAGCTACAGTCCTCAACACCAGAAGCATTCAAAGACATGGCAGTGATGTGTTGCAATGGCTGATCCAATGGACTAATACTACAGCTGAAAATGCCACTAGGGAGGACAGAGACCACATTGCTGCACATTTTCCAGATTTCAATCCTTGAGGACAAGGATTGTTTGAGGGGAAGGCATTGTCATGTGCCTGCCTTGGGCTGCCCTATTATTCATACATATTTGTGTCTGCCCTTATCCTAAGTGAGGGGTGCCCAATTACTTTTAGTGTATGTCTCAATGTTGGATGTCAGTTATCTAGTCGGGGTGCAACCGTTTGGTTGGACACGCGTCAGTTAGGGATTGAGTCTTATCCGGATATTATTATCCGCTGTATTTAGTCTGCTTGCGTTTGTACTGTTTTGGCATCTAAGATTTTAGTGAATTCATTGAGGATGCTAATTGCAGAGGTTACTTGTTATTGCTTGGTTTCTCGATATCCTTGTTGTGGGAACACAACATAAAGGCACCTTGGTGTTCAGAGATTAGTTTAGGTATTACCTTCTTGAACCTTCCAGCCATGATCTTTGAGATGATTTTGTACATGCTGGATACAAGGCTTATGGGTCTGAAATGCTTTGGACTGTTGGACTCTTCTCTCTTTGCTATTAGGCTTCTGAATGCACAGTTGAGTCTCCCATCCAGCTTATCCTTCTCATGAAATTCCTGAATAACTGCCATCAAATTAGTCTTAATGACTGGCCAAGCTACCTTGAAGAATTCCATTGAAAACCCATCGGGCCCTGGGGATTTGTCATTTCCACAAGCTTTGATGGTGCTCCATACTTCTTCTTCATCCATTTCTCTCTCCATCCATTCCTTCTCTTTAATTGTGATCTTTGAAAACATACCAGCATCAAGTTGTGGTCTCCATTGGTGTTTCTCTTTGAACAGGTTGGAGTAGTAATCATATTATTCCTTTTTGATCTCCTCTTGGTAAAAATTATCTTCATTATTTATCACCAACTTATGAATGGTATTTCTTCTTCTTCTTCTTCTTCTTCTTCTTCTTCTTCTTCTTCTTCCATCTAGTTGGTGAAGATATTTAGTGTTGCTATCCCCTTCCTTAAGATGTTTAGTCTTTTCTCTAGTGAGCCATTTCCTGTGTTCATATACTCTCAATTGTTTGAGTTTAAGTTTAAGTTCAGTTCTTGTAATGAATTCCTCCGTATTTAGATATCTTTCTTTTCCATCTTGTTGATGTCATCAATTTTGCTAATAAGTTCTTCTTTCTTTGTGGTTACTTGACCATACTGCTCTTTCACCCATCTCCTTATAAAATGTTTCAGATTTTGCAGCTTCTTGAACCAAATGAAGCTTGGAGATCCCCTGTATTTCATTGTGCTCCACCATATTTCTAGAGATTTCAGAAAATCCTTGTTTTTTAACCAAAAAGCTTCTATTCTGAAGGGTGGATTATGTCTAGAAGCATTGCCTGTAGATAGTATAACTGGTGAGTGGTCAGATGTACTTCTGGATAGTATAGTCTGAGCCACATTGGGATACTTTGTTTCATATGCTGGAGACACCAGAATCCTGTCTAATCTGCTAAGTACGTACTGCTCTTTCTTGCATATTGGACCAAGTGTATAAACTTCCCCCAGCTGGTAAGTCTATTATATCATGTTGAGGCATGAATGCATTACACAACTTTTTATCCTTCTTAGACCCTCCAGCTCTATTCCTTTCCCATCTCTTTCTGACTGCATTAAAGTCATCAGCAATGACCATGCAGCTGTGCATCAACCTGATAATGCTTCAAGTTCTTCCCAAAAATCTTCTCTATCATCATCATTACATGGAGAGTACATGTAAGTGTCCATTCAAAGCCATCATCCTTATTCCTGAATTTGTGACTTAATGCGTTGTTAGTGTATTCTTCATCATGACACTCTACCCAAACCCACTGAAGGTACCATACTCCATTTGTGTTTGTCACTTCCCCACAATGTTTTTATAAACCAGCTTGTAATAACCATCATTTTTGTTTCTTGTAATACTACAACAGTAGGTTTGTACTTCCTTATCATTTCCTTCAAGTTATCTATCTTGTCAAACCATTTAATCCTCTTGCATTCCAAGTAAGTATCTTATCATCCATTGATAACTGCTAATGCCCCAGTTTCTTCATTCAAAACCTCATTTTCCTTCAAAATTTCAGGTGCAATGAGTCCCCTTTCATGGCTGTCTATTATGCCAGCAAAGATTCTTTGTACTTCCCTGTCTTTGCCATTGTGTTTAGTCCCAAGATTGCAACTAACTTCCATTAACAATTCTAGTGTGTTGGAAATGGTAGCAATATTATTCTCGACATCAGAATTTAGTCTCTCTATATCAATTATGACTTTGCATTCTCTGATCTTCATATGGGAATTTTCATAGCAAGAAAGATCATTAATGTTGACTAATGCCAAGTCATTTACATTCTTAGAATTGGTATTATTATTACCTGTTGGGGTCTCTGGTACTTTTTCCTCCTTCTGCATTTCTCCCTCTTCTAAGTTGACAGTTTCTCGAGAGGCATTACTCATCTGTGTTTGTGCCTGGAGCTGCAACTGCATATCTCTTTGTTGAACCAGTTTCCAAACAAGGCCTTAACTTGGGCTTGTTGGCAAGGCATATGAAGTTTTCCCCCAACAGTTTAGTACCAGATGTTTCCACCCCACCTTCACCTGTGTTATCAGCAATCACGTGCTCTTTCTCTTTCCATAGCTGCAAATTCAAATTTGAATTTTGAATTTGATTCCTCTGACCTTTGTCACAGACGGAGTTGTCAGCACCCCCGTCCAAAATCGTCATCCATTGTCGGTATTCAGCTAAACTAGGTGTTCTTCGCTGCCGGTGACCGGAGTCTCATTCAAAGGCTAAAATTAACTTTTTTTACGGCAATCTCCATCTCTTTAGCTAATGGGATTTCATGAATATTGCCTTTGACTGCTATTTTACAAATTTTAGGATTCGTCATAGCAGTTTCTTTATCAATTTCTAGAAGCCCACCAAGATTCTTCCCTACCTCCTAAAAGTTTTTCCGGGACCATAAGTTCATCGGAAAACCTTTGATATTGATCCATGTCTTGCAGCTAGTTTTCTCTTCCAGAGTAATTACTTCATTGACTCCTTCCCATCTTCTTACCTCAATTTCAGTACCTTGTACTGTTATCTTCAATGGTTTCCATGTCTTGGACCATTCCCAATCATTGTTTGGTAAGAAGGTAGCTTGGTACTTGTTATTAATGGAGAACTTTAAGTACCGATTCCATTCTAACTTCAATGCTATAGCCTTAGCCACTTGTCCCCAGTTGAGTTTATCATTAATTGTCACTATCAGAACCCTATCAAATCTATCTTGAATTTTGTGATAGATACCTTGTTGTACTGGAAAATCACTGTTTTTAGGGATTTGTTGTTCTTTTTCAGGAGAGCCAATGATCACTTCTAGACTTTCCCCAAAATTCCACCAACCCAGTTCGTTTTCTCCTCTGGGAATGCAAATAACATTGTTTCTTCTTTTACTTCTGTCAAACCGGAATACCTTCAGAAACTCACCTTTTATCATTCTTCTTCAGTTCCACTGTAAAGGAGTAATCTCCATCCCGATTCTGCCATCTAATCTCCCCAATTTTCGCCTTCTTAGATAAAATTCTTTATAAAATCCCTTTTAACCAAACACCCATATGTGTTGCCATTAAAACCCAATAACGAACTCCTTCTCTTCAATCTTCAATCTGTCCTTGTTACCCATCTTGATTTTTGAAATATCAAATGATTTCCACTCAATCTGAAATGATTTCTGATTCCGATCGTCCAAACTTTTCTGACCTGGTTGACTCATTTTGAGACCGATTTGCGCTCTCTCCTCTCTCTAATTTGGCTGACTGAGTTACGCTAGGAAGAAAAGAGGTTAAAAAAAGGGATTTTTGATAAAGTAATCCTGGTTTCAGATATGCTAAAGAAAAGTGCCCCCGAAATATTGGGATTTTCTAAACTGCCCTTTCTGTTTGTTTTTCCATCTAAGTTAGTTGACCTAGAGTTAACCAGTCAAAACGAGTAGATGTTTTACTTGTTTGCCCTCTACATTAACATTGTACGATTGAGAGACAAATAGAGAATACATTGAGTTTCAACTCGTTTCAGAGAGAAGAAAAAAGAGAAATGAGAGGCGAGGAAGAAAATCTCTAGAGTTTAGAGAGAAAATCAGTTTCACCTCTATTTTTATTTTCTGCGTCTCATCCGTCTCTCGCTAATTGAAGTTGGAGAAGAAGGTGATTTATCTGTGAGTTTTGGGGGACTAGAGAAAACAAAAACAAAGGTGGTTTCTCTGTGAGATTTGATGAAGTAGAGAAGACGAAGAAGAAGTTGGTTTTTGTACCAATCATCGATTCAATTCCAGAAGTTAATTTGGGATTCAACAATTTCAAAAGATGGAAGTAGAATAGGGTTTTTGTACCAAATTTATTAGGTTTTCAGAGAATTCATCGATTCATCTTTGCAATTATCAATTCAGAGGTTAATTAGGGTTTCAGACCAGAGAAAGAAGAGAGGTTTGTATTTCAACTTACTAAACGTAATTTCCATTTTGGGAAAATTATCTGAAACCCTAATTTTGACAAATTTGAGATGTTCTTCGGGTTAATTTTAGAGTTAATTGACTGTTTAATTGGTAATTGTTTGTTTTGTGAGTGATTGTTGTGTTTATTTGGGCTTAATGTCTGCAGGACGGGGATTCTTGTGGTGTTTGGGGTTCAAGTAATTGTAGTGGGGGATTTAGGTGGTGGTGGTGGTTGTTCAGGTTAAGTGGTGGTGGTGGAAGTGGTTCAGGTTCAGGTGGTGGTGTTGTAGGGTTTAGGTACAGGTTGTGGGTTTCAGGTTCAGGCTGTGGGGGTTCAGGTGGTGGTTCTGGGGGTTCAGGTGGTGGTGGAAGGGATTCAGGTTTTGGGGTTTCGGGTGGTGGATGGTTGTCTTTGTGCTGCTAGAGCTGGAGGGTGGCGGTTGTTTTAGTTCTTACTTGTTTGGTTATGACAATTTGTTGATTTTTTTGATATAAGGCTCCTTCAATTGATAGAACAACATCTCTGTTTTTTTTTTTTTTTTACCAATGGATGAATGAACTTGGGTTAGTTTTGTTATGTGGATTGTGTTGATTTAGTCTGTAAGTGCAGGTAGAAGAGAACCAGTGAGAAATGTGCAGAAATATGCTACTGAGTTCAGTCACTGAGTCAACTCGTTGTTCAGTCAGTGAGTTGATTGACTAAACTCATGGGTTGAATCTGAAGGGGTTTTGTGGTCTTTTTAAACTTGCCACCTCACTCATAACGGCTACAAACTGCCATTTACCATTTTTTCAAAAAAACGGTCAAGAAAAGGTTACTTTAGAAAATTCTCAAAAAGTAAGGCCAATTTTCCTTAGCATATCTCAAAACAGGGGTACTTTATCAAAAATCCCAAAACTTTGGTGTCCTACTAACTGCTTGCTGACAAGGTACTAGGTAGTAATTAATCTTCCTAAGTGACCAAGTTTTTTTTTTTTTTTTTGAATGTGTTACTACCAAGTTACTATTCGTTCCATTTTGATTTTTTGTTCACACTAAACTTAATTAAGGTATATCTTGTTTTACATAGTTATAAAGTAAACATCATTATTTTTATTGTTTATTAGAACTCCATTGTTGTTTTATCCCTAATTACAATTAAAATAAATTTGTTTATGGCTTTATATCATAGATGTTTTCATATGAGAACATAAAGGGCATCATTTTGGCATTGCACTCTTGGGCATCAAATCTTCATGGACGGCCCTGCTCTTAGATAAAACATCGAATCATGTTGTTGATTATTTAAACATAGGTTACGCTTCTTGAAAAAAATGGTATAAACAATTAAATTGGATTTTTCACAAAATATTTTGGGTGCACATTAATTTTTCTAATACAAGCATGCACATTCATGACATG
This sequence comes from Papaver nudicaule, assembly GCA_023529015.1. Classification (NCBI taxonomy): domain Eukaryota; kingdom Viridiplantae; phylum Streptophyta; class Magnoliopsida; order Ranunculales; family Papaveraceae; genus Papaver; species Papaver nudicaule. The sequence continues at coordinate 9,098 of JAJJMA010180601.1, forward strand.
AGCCATCTTATTGAAATATATGTATACACTGTTAAACATCTGGTTTGTGAGAACTTAATTAGGCTATCATATCTTATTCCGCAATTGTTTCAATGACTTGGAATATTCTAGAACATTCCATATCGTTCGTGAAGAGAAATGCAAATTCGCAAACCGCCTCCTTAAGCGTTTGATTTCTTGAGGGAAACCTACACCCACTTCCATTATTATCTGTTGCAGAGATGTTATAAACATCATACCCTTGAAACTAGATTTCTCATTCAAGTAACTTTACAATTAGTATGAAACGTATCACTCGTAGTGTCACACGAGCTATATGGAAGAAGCAAACAAGGTTAACAATTGTGAAGGCGTTGGTTGTGAAAGGAAGAAGAAGAGAACTATTGTCAATGATGAAGTAGTTGATCCTCTTGATTTTCAAGAATACTCTCATACAATAGTTGCTACTTTTCTTATGATCATCAAGATATGGAAGATGACACAATGATCTTTGTTGAATTTGTTTACAATCTTCTTAGAGATTTTGAAGTTTTCAAGGTTCAACTTGTTGCTGCTGCAAAAAACATTGAAACCTTGACAACTGAAATTCATGAATTATTTGATTAAATCGCTAATTTAACGATCTTCTCCAGAGTATTCCTTCTGTCGACAATGTCGATACCGTTGAAGATGAGTTCAAGAATTTGAAGACCAATGATGATGAAAAATTATATGATCCTGATGAAGATGATAATGATGCTGATAATCGACTACCTTATCTTTTGTTTAGTGTAGTTAACTCCTTTTTAAAAACTTTGTCTTATCCATTGGGTTGGGTAACACTATGCTAGAAGTAGTTATGTTTTTTATTTAAGCTTTGCATGCTTTAGCTACTTTCATGTTTTCGTTTCATCAATTAATAAAATTTATTTAGTTAAATATTAATATTGATGATTGCAATACTTAATCTTTATTGGTTATTCTTGTAAATGTAATGTGTACCATTAAATTGTTTATTAGCCATAACTCATTTGGGAAAATAATTTCATAAGATTATCACAATTTACGTTGCTAACTCTTATGGCTAAGAGGAGATTTTTTTTTATATAATAATATTGCGATTATCTTAAGTTACAATTTTGGACTCCGATGATCGTGACTGACACGAATAAAAAGTTGTGCTTTTCGTTCTTACGTTCGTAACTGACTAAGAAGGGAAATCTTGTGGTCTTCTAAAAGTACGATTTTTCATTCTTCTATGTTTCTTGACTGAACTAGAAAATTTCCTACGTTCGTGACTGACTAGGAATGAAGAACATAATGCAGTTTTACTTGTAGAATTTCTTAAAACCCAAGTGTATTTTAAAATCCTTGCTTGGGAAGGTCGCTCTTGTTGTTATGGGGGAGAGTTCTTATTGAATTTGTGCTTATTGGTAATATCTTTTTAGGGTGTGCGGCTGTGGAATTTGCGAGATAATTGCGCCTTTATCTCTCGATCGGGTATGTTGACCTTTTTCTACCTCCTTTTAGGCTTTTTCTAAGATCCTTATTGTTTCTTGTACCATTCGTCATATGTTTGTGACAAAAAAGGGGAGCAATTATAGTAATTCTATTACAAGGACATTGTCATAGGGGCAATGAATATAAATGTGCTTAATTGACATATTTCAACAAAAGAGTGAGTATTGATTAAGGGGGAGAACATATCATTGTTGCGTAGTATTATTTAAGCAGCGGTGCAATATGCTTACAAGCTTTATATACTACTCAATAACATAACAACTCTTGTAGGACCTTGTCCTCCTAAAACTTAGATGTGTAGTTGTTTGAGTTTGTTATCGTCGTTACGAATTTTTAATTGCAGGAACACATCGATCATATTTTGAAGAAGTTTAAGAATTCAAAAAATCAAATTTGCATTATGGTTTGAGCTTAATGTTTAAATTTTCGAAAATCCATACGTAAGATTGGTTTTGTCACTACAATTGACAAATGGGGAGATTGTTAGAGTATAAATAGGTTAAACCCACTGGCGTTGGTATGTCAAGTCAGTTATCAAGTTCAGTCGCAAAACATAATCTTTGATTTAGTCTACAATATCATTCTCAGACTAGGTGTTGAGACGAAGACCATTTGAAGATTGAAGACCGGAACTTATCTAGTTGATATTTATCGTCTTATCGTCAAAATGTTAGTAAGGATATTACTTGATTTGGTATCTATATTCTATCAATTTAATAGTCGATGATGTTGTATACATTGATTCTTATAAGAAGGAATGAAACATAGTTCTTTGAGTCTTAGCACAATGGATTTTCCATAGTGATTTGAAGATTTGGAACTTAAGAGTGGAATCGAGTTAAGTTCTGAAACTAAGTACCCAACAGGTTCGCGTACCCTGTACCAACCTTGCTATGAGGAAAAGTTACTGAACCCAGTCGACATAAGGTTCGCATACCTTACACGAACCTGATCAATTCAGGAATTCCTGAACTCGATATATGTCATATAGTTCGCGTACCCTACACGAGCTATGGATGTCGAAACCCAACATAGTTATTGTGTGAAAACATGGTTCGCGTACCCTACACGAAAATTACACAGTTGAAATACTCATGACCACCTTTTTTTTTCAGTTTGTGTACCTTACACGAACTTTGTGCACGGTCTACATGATATATATATATTTTAGCACAACCTTCTTATGAGTCAAGGTGAACCTTTTAACCACCTTAAGCCATTTTGGCTATGGGCGGATCAAAAGTTTGGGTTGGACTTTTGAGCGAGTCATGGATATCTTTGTTCGTGAACTTACTTGAGCGCTACTCAAAGGTTTTTTATTCTTTAAGCTTGACCTCCCTTGATGATCAATATAAATAGACGACCTTATGAAAAGATACAACTTGTATCCTCTGCACATTATTGTGTATCCTTGAATAAAGGTTGGTCGTCATCTCGAAACCTTTTTATTAGGTTACGACTATTGAAAGATTTCACTTGAGGACCGTGAAGCACATGTCGAATTGAAAAAGAAGGGGTACCGAAATACTACCAACTTTTCGTTTTGG
>JAJJMA010180624.1:515-15251 GCA_023529015.1 Papaver nudicaule
TTTGGTTCAGTCTCTGGGGTTGGCAGTCAAATGGGATTCAATCTTTGAAAGATTGGATCTGTAGCTGGTTTGAGGATATGTTTGAAAAGAAAATCTTGGTGAAGGATCTCATCCATAGAGATATAACAGCATGGTGTTTGTGGAACGAGAGATGCAACAAAGTGCATCAAAACTGCTCTATGAATCCTATCAGGCTTATATATTTATGCAAGAAAGCTATTGAAGAACATCACATCACATTTACAAATCTGAATACTGACACTTTTATTGTAGTTCCCAGACAAAACAAATCTAATCTCTCTTGGATTCCACCACCAAGAGGCACCTTAATATTGAATTCTGATGGTTCTTATTCTTCTATAACTAAATCTGGTGGTATAGGACTGATTTTAATTTTGCAGGACACCAGCAAGGGGCAAGGTGCATTCACTTGAACAAGGTTGGTAGCGCCGAGGAAGCGGAGTGCAAGGGACTGCGGGAAGCGATTAAATGGAAAAAAGAATTAAAGCTGGATGAAGTCAAGTTTGAACTGGACTCAATGATAGTGACGGATGCAGTTGTCAGAGAACACTACAATACTCCTTGGTGTTTAGTTAATCTAGTTAAAGACATTAAAGTAGTTTTTAAGCAATTTCCTTTATGGTAATGTCACTATGTGCGAAAAGAAAGAAATAAGGTGGCAGCTATACTGTCCAAGGTAGCTAGAGTCGAAAAATTGTCAAGAGTTTGGTCGTTTGATTCACCAGCTAGTATTGCTAATCAAATGCGGCTGGAAGAAATTCATTGTAACTCTTAAATCACTTAATAGAATTTTTCTGTTTCAAAAAAGAAAAGTAAAAAGAAGTAACAAGGGTGTTTTTTTTCATCAGACCAAGTATGCTTTGGACTTACTGTAGAAGACAAATATGATGGGTTCTAAACCTTGTGCTACTCCATGTCTACCATGATCCAAACTAAGTGCTACAGAGGGAGAGTTACTTTCTGATTCTACTGAATATATGTCCTTGGTAGGTTCTCTACAATACATGACATGGTCTAGACCTGAAATTGCATGTGCTGCTAATCAGGTTTGTCAATTTATGCAATCTCCAACAACTATTCATCTGACTGCTGCAAAGAGAATACTTAGGTATGTTAAAGGGATTTTAGGCCAAGGCATTTGTTTTACTAAAGGCATTACTGCTCTTACTGGATACACAGATGCATACTTGGCTGGTGATCCAGATAAAGAGAGATCAACAAGTGGATTTTGTATCTTTTTTTGGTGACAATCCAATTTCATGGTCTGCTAAAAAGCAACCAACTGTCTCAAGGAGCAACACAGAAGCTGAATATAGATGTCTTGCTACTTCTGTTGCAGAAATCTTATGGTTATGTCAGCTGTTGAAGGATCTGCATATATTTCTTCCATCCTCACCTCATTTACTGTGTGACAACAAGAGCAGCATTTCTCTTACATCTAATCATGTTCTACATAGTAAGATGAAGCATATAAAGATTGATTATCATTTCATCAGGGAGCTTATACAATCAAAGACGTTGAAGATTTCATTCATTTCAACCAGTCAACAAATTGCAGATGTGTTTACTAAAGGTCTGGTTGGACCCAGATTTTCTTTTTTGAAGGGCAAACACAAGGTGCTTACACCTCTTTCGTTTGAGGGAGGGTAGTAGAGATAGTACAATTTACATTGGTTATTCTTACACTTGCTTTACACTGTTTACAGTTGTAAGTTTGTTATGACCAGGTTGATACTGGACACCTATCCAAAACTCTTTTGTCAGTGGACTGGTCATCTCTTTTCTTAGTTTTCTATTTTGCTTTACAAGTTGTACTTGAACCTATTGTTGGGTCAATGAATTGTATCTGTATTTCTTCAACTAATTACCACTGTACTAGACAATGGTTGACTATTTTTTTTTCCCAGTTTATGGTGCTGCTGTGGTTGCTTTTGCACGTACGTTCGAAAAATAACTTCTTTTTTTTTTTACTGTTGAACTCCTCCAAACCAAATATTTACCAGAACCTGGATCATCTATTCAGGGTGTACGGTAATTACAATTACAAGGGGCAGTCTGATCTGATGACACCCCCACCATCCTCAAATGTCCCCTTCACTGTTTATGTGCGTACGGTTGGCTCTTGTGGATATGGTTGCTTTTGCTTTATTGACAGCTTCCAAACGCAAACAGAATGGCTAGATATTTTTTTGCAACAGATAAGATTATTATTGTTGAGAGAGTCAGAGATATCAGAGTTCTTAGATACTCACTCACAGAACTCAGAGAAAACAAAGATAGTCTATTTTCATCTATGGAGTTGCCAATGAGACCAAACAGGAGTGATGTTCATTTATCAGCAGAAGAAGAAACCAAGATCGAAAACGAAACCCGAAAATATTTCGATGATATTGCTCCTAAACGTGTGACCAAACCTCAACGCAGTGATTACTCTTCCCAATCCAACGACCCCAATTACAACAACACAAATGTTACCACGCCTGAACTGACCAAGTTTCAAGAACTCGAAAACCATCAGGTTAGTTTCTTATTTCTTGTTTCTGCTTGTTTTGATTATTGTAAGAAATATGTAAAAATTTACTGGTTTTTGTTGTATGTATGGGTTAAGGATTTGGTTTACAATGAAACTACTCCACAAGAGAGAGTTGCCGAGGAAGAGTACACTGAAACTGAGTATTACAAAGATCTCAATTGCATTGACAAACAACACCACACGGTATAATATTTTTGCTTGTTTTGGTTATTGTAAGAAAGATCTCAGTTGTGTTAATTTTGATTTTTTGGTAGACTGGAACAGGGTTCATCAAGGTGAATAACAATGGGGATGGCTTTCATCTCTCACCTGATACTACTAATGAACACCATTCTTCTTCCAAAGGGAATCCTGCTACAAATGACTGGATTCCTGCCAGCAATGCAGCTGATACGGTATACAACTTATAAATTTATATCTGAAATGAGTTTTGATTTTGATACATTTTCAAGTTTATGACACTGTTTTTTCTGATCCCTTGTATATTCTCTATTCTCAGGTAAGTTCTGACTCTCACAAGCTCGTAATCAAATATTATGATTGATGGAGAATCTAGTGGAAAGAACCAACTGTTGTACATCCAGAAACCTTTCTTTGCATTAAAATTTCGTATCATGGTCTGTTCAACAGAAATATACAATCTGTACTATGAATTTTCTATATATACTAGCTAAACTATATACTCAAGCCGACTTCAGACTGCAACTACAACTGTATTGCAAGAGATTGAGCTTGTAAAGCTTCATTTTCATATGTACCTAGTTCCAAGCTCTTGCCGACGCACTCTCAATTCGTAAATAGGGTCTACAAGCTTGAAGTTGCGAGTCCCTAAACATGGTCCAGTTAAGGCTTCCATTTTGCTGCTAATTACACTTTTGATACGGAATCCGTGGTTGTTGAGCTCTTTCCTTCTCCTCGCCAAATATTCCCATGTCTCCATTTTCATTTCTTCATCGGTTCTGCAAGAGTTATAAGATAATGCAAGAATTGTTTGATAGCTTCTGAGTGAATATACCGAGTTCAGGAAATGTCAGAAAATATCGAACTTACCTCATTATCAAAGAAGTCCAGCCTCCATGTCCTGCAGAAAGAAGATTCTCTTCGGTGGCCTTTCGCTGCTTCTCAGTTTCCTAGTGATGAAAACCACTGCCCAACCACTATCTCGGAGCTTGGAACAAAATTCAAGAAAAACTTTTTTAATTGAGTAGCTCAACTCTTCCATAAGATTTCGACCGACCACATCATTCAAATCAGATCTGCAAAGAGATCTGTAATGTAAGCTCTCTATCTCACAGTCAGTCTTCTGCTCGCCACAAAAAAAAAAAAAAGAGGGGAAATACTATTCAACTAAGTTAAGAAGTAGTATTACCGAAATTGTAATTGACTGGTGTTATGAGGATTATTGGACTGCATTATGTCATCTAAATCAATCAACACAATATCAAAGTTATCTTTTGGTTCCAGGCTATTAAAGTATCTCTTCGCCATCAAAATGCTTAACTTTAAATCCCCTAAATAGTGACCCTCAGTGATGTATTGAGTAGCATATGGATGACAGATCTTAGGAAACTCGGCAGGTTCCAACCCATTAAGCTCAGCATGTTGCACGAAGAGCGTACAGTAAGCATATGTATCAGTTACTGGTTTCTGATGCTCAACAATTCCTCCACTCTGGCTTTGACACGATTGGAGCATGATGGTCAATGTGATCAGCAATGTCATGAAGAGAACCACAAGTGCTACTGCTGATGCTATAAAGATTGTTGCAGCGAAAGATGTCATATAGAAGCCCGACTCCATCATATACTGGCTTCCCAATTCTGCATGAATCAAGAGACATGGAATAAGCAAATAAAAAGCATTTTTCTGGACTATTCAATGATGGCCTTTCATGAGTTGGGGACAATTCACCAAATGAATTGCTAGTGGTTTTCTACCTACCAAAGAGCTACCTAAAGTGTTCGCAAATGATAACTTGAATCCAACAAAATACGGTACGCTTTGCAAATAAGTGAAGTGATGAAAAAAGTATCACATACCAGAACCTCCTCTACTCGTCGTAAGGCTATAGGTGGAGTTCCTACGGTCCACATGATCCTCCATAAAAGACATTGGAGATCAGCCAAACACGAAACAAATGTCTTCCAAATCAACCGAAGAAGTTAATTCCCCAGGCTGCAGCAGCACTCCAAGAACGAGAAAAATGAAGAAACGTATAATTGAAACTTAACCATGTCTATAGGCACTTAAGAACTAGAAAGAAACTCATCCCATACAAAATGTCGTCAAACACCGAAACACCACGGAAGCTTCAGTGTCCATGTGCAGCAAGCATAATCTTCGGTACAAATCACCTTCAGAAAAAACCCGCAAACGCCATTACGTTTTATCCTTTAGCACAGAAATAGAAATCCAGATATAGTACTTATCAACTGCATATCATCAGTAGCCATGCTATACTACGGGTAGTTAAGAAAACAAACAAGGACAATACATCATGTTATAAAGCAAAGGAAACTTCCGAGAAGGATCATTCCCCCCAAGTCACCAATAAACGCCTCCTAGTAAAACAAAAGGTTAACATCTTATTCCCTGGTGGTACTCCATAGAGTAAATTCTGCCCGTCTCTGTCGACTGTCGACTCATATCAACAACCATACATTATGTTGAATCACTAAATGAAACCGGTACGCAGAATCTCCATAACACATTCAAGAGTTGTAATTCCATCTTGAGTTTAAAGCAACTGTACTATCTATTTAAGAGAAACTCTAATACTTGGTCCCACTACCTAATCTCACAAATAAATCTCCCTTAGAAAATCAGTAATCAAACCTAAATTAAAAACCCAAATCCCAATTCAAATCAGATATCTAATCAATGAGCAGAAAACAGACAAATTTAATCAAATTCAGATCATTTAGTTTAACTCAAAAAAAAAAGTTGTCATTTTTTTACTTCAAAAAGAAACATAATCTCAAACACATCCAAGTAAACAACAATCTAATCAACAAAATTCAAATTTGATAACAAACCCACAAATTATTCTGTTGGTTGACAAATTCTCAACTTACTTACAATCAAGAAACGGATATACTAAAAATGGCTGAACTTTATTTTTTCATTGAATTATGAAAAAGTTGAAGCTGTTATACCTGAGAAGAGGAAGATCGATGAATCAGATCCAACGAGTAATTGGAGAAGAAGAAAAGATAGAGAATCATGACAATCTCAAAAAACTAGTCATCATCACGCAAACAAAATCTACAAACTGGAGAAGCAGAAATCCTAATAATGCAACGGTAATAACCTACACGGTGTCTTCTGTCAGATAAAGTATCCACCGTGGATGCTTTTTTTGATGATTATATACTCTCGTTGGTAAGTTAAACTGCCTTTTCCAAATGAATGGTAGTGACAGATTACTGACCCTACTTGTATGTTCTACGGTGTTAGATTATATTGTTGTCATTGAACACCTTTATGCTGTATGGAACTGATGTATTTGAGAATTACTAGGTCGTGGATAAACATCTCCAAAACACTTGGCCTCGTTTTTTACTAAAATAGAGTATTGTTGTGTTTGTGTGGGGCCCGGAATAATCATACACAAAGAAGGACTAATTATTGAATGAAACACTAACGTGGGAGTGGGATGGTTTAGACATATTAAATGGACCGGTCAGATCTTAAAACGAAGGTCACTGGGAGGTGACATACAAACACTATTTTTTTGCCTCTGGAATTAAAAGAACAATTAGGATTAGACCTGTAAATGGTAACCGTTTATCCGCTTTCCGTTTGTTTCCGTTTTGAAAAAGATATTATCCGATTTTTTGGATATCGGAAATCAGATACGGATATTTAATCGAATAATGTCATTTTAGGGGAACGGATATGGAATAGCCAGTATCCGACGGATAATTATTCGTATCCGGCAATAATAGGATATTTACGTTAGTTTTGGATATCGGATACATACATTTAATCGGATAATGTCATTGAAAACTATGTTGTTGTTTTTTTTTAAGTGGTGGTTTTGATTTTTAGACAAAACCGGATAATTATCGGATACTATCCGATATCCGTTATTCCTATTGGAACGGATACGGAATTAAATTTCCCATTTAGTCGGAACTAATCGGATATCGGATATTCGGATAATATTTGGTCGAAGGGATACGGAATAAGCGATATCCATTCCGATTCATTCCGTTTACAGGCCTAATTAGGATGGTGCTCAATTTTTCCACATTCTTGTAGATAGGCAAAACTTTTTTTTTTGTGCTTATAGCCGATTAAAGAAGTCTTTTTTCTCTTCATAAACTCGGGTTCTGATTTTTTTAGTCTTTTTTCTCTTTGTAGACTCGAGTTTTGATTTTTTTTTTATTTTTTTTTTTTGTTATTTTGCGATACCTCTCATGTAAAGATTTCTAATTTGCGATAACTCCCCAAAAAGATCAATATTGTGATTCCTCCCATAGTTACATTATGTGCCTAGGTGGCCATTATCCTAGTCAGCAGGAGTATCCCATCAGCAAACTAGACACATGTCTTATGAAAAACCTGAAATACCCTCATCTTCTTCCACAATTATTTTCTAACTTCTTAACAATGGCAGATTATCGAGATAGACTGTCAAGCGTTCTTCTCCTCTATAATAACTACCACTACCATATTCATACAACCATAATCGACCCCGATTTGGGGCAATTTCAGATTCAGAGAGTTTTCTCATGTCGTCAAAAAATATGTTGCAACTAAATCGCAACTACAGAAACATCTCTGTAAGCATACATAAACTTGTTACAAGGTTCACAACAAACAAACGAAATAATGAGGTAAATGGTCTCTGCAATTTGATTTCCCCCAAATCATCTTCCTCGAGAAATTTGAATATCAAATCAAATTTCGAATTCCTTCGATAATTTGGAAATCGAATTCCTTCAATCCAAATCACGAAGTTTCCTTTGCAATTGCTTCAAATCTATTCCTAATTCTACATCAGCACAAAAAACCAAATCTTATATGCATTGATTTTCCCAATCTTATTGATAAACAAAAACCCAATCTGATATAATTGATTTTTCCCAAAGTCGTTCTCACTTTTTCCGTAACTAACTACTCCATAAAACATACACTATTTCTTATGTTCCATGACTGAGGTTAAAAGGTCCCGATGCTTTTAAGTTCATGATGTTGGTTAGTATGGTTACTCTGAGCAATTTCGGGTAGTTAGGCTTCTTTGGATTTAATAATTTAGGTTCTGAATGGTTAATTGTGGAGATGGTGATCCTATTAATGGTAAGAGTTCACAAGGATTTAAAAAAGGAAGAGATGTTATATTAATAGAGGCGGAGAGATAGAGAAGAAGAAGTTATGAAGATGAAGATGACGTCAGACAGATTTGTTGTTTTAGGACCGTTTGATTGACCTTAAAAAAATCAAATGGATAAAAAAATTAGCTGTTAAATTAATGTGTCGCCAACTTGTTTTTAATGAGAGGGTAGTTTAGTCAATTTATTATTTCAGTGACACGCGTACAAAAGCTACGTGGCAGATAACTGACACTTGGGCACATAACGTAACTATGAGAGGAATCACTAATATTGGTATTTTTGGGGAGCTATCGCAAATTAACGATCTTTACAGGGGAGGTATCGCAAAATAACCCTTTTTTTTGTTAACCATGATTATTATTTGTTTGAACGCCTTTTTATTTACATTCCCCACACACTGAAGATCTTGGTTATTCATTTCAAGCTATTCAATGGAAACATGGATCTTCTGATCACCTAGAAAATTACAAACAAGCGGTAATGCAATGAGGTATGGACAAAGTAATATTATATAAATATTTTCACATCATCCATGCACAACTATTGTTTTCAAACACCAGTAGTCTTGTTCCAGCTAAGGTATGGTAAGAGAGACGTCGCGAAACTACGTCAAAAGGTGGTCAAACTTGAAAGCGGGGATCGGATTAGTGGACGATCGCGTAGCCATCCATTCATTCACGGGTCAAACATTAATACACACCTCTATGTATCACTAACAGAACGTAATATGGACGTAATATGAAAGATCTGGAGAGTTACGACAAAAACAACAAAGACTCTCCAAGCTAGAGGATACGCGGTTGCGCGCAAATGAGGACTGGCCCAAAATGGCTATGACCGGAACAAGAGGACAAACAATATGAATGAACAATATAATGAAAGTTTCACACCGATACATAGAAAGAAGAAAGTCAAAACACAAATCGCGAATAGCAGAAGAGGGACCATGAGACAAACTCTTTGAATATATAAAGTTAAACACCCTAGTAACCACAATCCTCTGAAGAAAAAAAACGGAACGACGTATAATATCCATATTCCAGAGGAAGGCAACCAGAGTATGGTAAAAATTTAAGAAACCGATACGAGTACCATGAATACACGAGCCACGACAATAGCTAGTGCAAACACCTATTACATATGATATATAGAACAATAGTGAACAAAGATCGAGCAATGAGAAAATACATTGCTAACTAGGAAAACAATCGACAAGCAACGGTAGAGACAAGGCAAGTGAACCTAAGAATACATCACACAGAGTGATATACATGATATTGCATGCAGAAATATACTTCACTCGTCAATCTCACACACAGTAGACAAGAGAGAAGAAAAACGGAGAAAATAGATAGTGAAGCCAGTGTATTTTCAAGTTATGAACCGGTTAGAGGAAGTAGTCATTGTGACATTCTAGTTATTACCCTCGTAATAGCAAGATGGAAAATCCGCCGGATATTGCTAGATGCAGGGAACACAACATATATTATATTCTACGACGCCTTTATAAATGAATATCGCAGATTCAACAACGGAGAAAGCAGTAAGAAAAGTATTTGGATTCAATGAAGCGCATGCAGTCCTTATCAGAGAAGTTATTGTGCGAGTAGAAGCATGATCTGTAACACTGGATGTATACTTCAGCGTGGTAAACATGGAGTCACCATATTCAACCAATTTTCTTAGTTCAAGAACCATGTGCAGCCGGGACATTATTGAACTCCAAAACCTCATCAATGAAATGTGTCTCTACATGTCCAAACACCTCGTGATCACCATCAAGAGGTTGCTCTGGCTTGTGAAAAAGAATTCCACAACACTCAGGGTAGCGCTGACAGAGAAAGACGAATAAAGGTGAAAAAACTCAGTACCATTAGCTAACACAAAAGAAGATTCAAGAAAAAAATTGTTAGGGCACAATCGAAATTTGTTGAACACTTAAGTATGAAGGATCTAAAAAAGAATGATCCTTAATGCAAGATTAACTTAATTATGATTTTCTTGTTTCTGAATGCATAAGGTTGCACTTATTGCATGTTAGATATAAGACTCGGGTGAGGTGTAGTTCTCAGGCCATACCACATTAGCGTTGGTGAATACTACAAGCTAGTTTGCAAACCATTTTATCTATGAAGCTCCAACAGAAGAAATTGTTTGCAAATTGTGTCACAATTGGATGTTCCTAGACTCCAGAGACACTTAAGGTGACCATTTGCAGTCAGGACGTTCCTGGACTCCAAAACCTCATTAGTGAGATGCGTCTGTTCATGTTCAAACACCTCGTGATCACCGAGAGGTTGCGATCCTATTCTTGTGGAAAAAAAATTCCATAACACTCAGGGTACCAACAACAGAAGAATATGAAGGATGTGAAAAAATCTTAGTATTATTAGCCAATACAAAAAAAGCTGCAAGAAGAAAAACAAAATCAGGGAACAATCGAAATTTGTCGAAAAATTTAGTATGGGTCTACAAAAAAAAATGATCTTATTTGCAAGATTAGCTTAATTACGATTGTTCAGTTTCTGCATGCAAAATACTTCTTCTTCTTGCATATCCGATGTATGATCTGATTGAGATATATTTCTTTAATATTTGCACATTAATGCTTGCTTTTTGTGTAAGCATATTTCGAACTACAAGTTGTACAATTGTTTGTGAATCAGTTCTCAAACCATTGTTTTGAGAAAATTTCATGAACTCAAAATTGTACATTGAGTTTGCGAACCGTGTTCTGATGAAATGTTCATGAATTCCAAATTGTACAACACTATTATGTTACTTGGGCACGAGCAAACCAATGGACCTTCTAGTTCACGAGCTTGCTTGAGCCCTAATTAATTGTTGCTTAAACTTTAAGATAACCGATCTTGAATAATCACTAAATAGAGGACTTCCTTCAACAATCACCTTCGATTCTCTACACATATGTGTATCCTTGTTGCAAGGTTAGTCACCCTCTCCGAATTTTTGCTCGTTGAAGAATTAGGTTACGCCTATTGTAAAGAATTACTTGGGGATTTGTGAAGGTACAAGTCGGACATCTTTTCTTGAAAGTTCCATGATCTTATAATCTTGTTTGGTTAGTATTTCTTGTCCATTAAAAAACGATTTAATTAAGCAAACAAGATTATGATAAAAATTCATTAATAGGTGTTGTATGCGTTTAAGACCTAGAAGTTCCACAAAGAAAATGACAACGACACCGAGTTATGGTTGTTGCTTTGTGAGGTAGAATTAATTAGGTATCTTTATAAGCTTTACAGAGTATAAAATTTAACTAATAATAAACTCTATTTCCATTAACCTTGATTGAATATCTTAAGGAAGTTCATTTTGTGCATCATGTTAGAGGCAGGGTAGCACTAGTCTTTACGAAGGACTGTGGAGCAACTATTAGGTATGTATAAGACCAGTGTAGTCGATCTCGGCCATCTCGACCGAGATCTCAGTGAGTTTCTCGGTCTCGGCCATTGAACGAAATGAAATGAATGAAATTCCCGAAACGAGTTTTGGCCGGGAATCTCGACAGAATTATTGAAACTCGGACTATCTCGAAAAATCTCAGGTAATCTCGGCAGAAATATTTGACAACCCTTTTCCTCCATTATTAATCAAACAGACAATAACTCCCCACATTAATTCATGAATCTTAAATCGAATCAGTAAATTAAACCTATTAAGAACTTGATTAATCAGTCAATCAAACTTTAACATGTGGAAAATCAAACACACTGAGTAATTTTGTTTCTCTTATGACCAGGAGTAAAACCCACGGCTAGAGTTTAGCCATTTTATTATACCAATTAATCTACATATTTCTTGTAATTGGTATCTCGGTTTTCTGACTGATTTAAAACCATTAATCGTACATACTTTAATTTTTTATATACTAATGAGCATCAGTGGTAGACTTTGCCAGCTGTCTTTTTCTTAAAAATGTAAACCAAGCGTAATCCAACGGTTATAAGAATAATCCTACGGTACTAAACCTGCTAGGTACAAAACGATCCCGCACGACCGCGCGGGAAAGCATTTCTCTATATGAGCGTTATAATTATTATAAAAAAATACGCATGATCATAGGTATAAAAATTGGAAAAAAATGGTTCGATTATCATTCCAAGATTTCACCGAGACAAACTCAGTGTCTCGGTCGGTACCGAGACAAGACCGAACCCGAGATTAAATACATTGTATAAGACTCGTCAAGGGGAATCAAGTGTGTACGTAGTTTCTTGCAAGAATTAAGAGACGTAGGGGTACAACTGCAATTGAATAACTTCTAGGGTTCATTCTATCTTAGTTGCATATAAGTATCAATTATGATAGCAGTCTGGTTAGGATATCAAGGTTGTAGATACCTGGTTTGCTTAAGTAAATAGGATGTTTATGGTAGGTATCAAATCAACCATCGATAATACAAGTAACACTATGAGGGAATGTCGGTCAAAAATGGATCTTAGACATGGTATTGTACTTCTGTCGCGGCCACAAATTCAACTCTTTGATTCTCGATCGCCTCTCCCCTCCGCGAGATTAATTTACTAAAGGAGGTGCCCTCAGCTAGCGTAACTCGCTTGTCATTACCTTGAATGTAAATGAGTTAACTGCTTCGGGGATCATGCCTCCCTGGTAGAGGATCATCCCATTTATCATCCCCGTGATGCCTCTCCGAGGAGGTTTGCAAGAGATAACCTTGAGGGCAAAGAGATAATGAGTGTAGTTGTGAAGAAACCTTTGGAGGAATGACAGAAAAAGTCGGTGTTCTTTTCTGCCGAGGACATCCCAAATGGTGGCAGGAGACACAAGGATCCTTTGGTAATAACTCTAAACATTGGTAACATGAGAATGCCTAGAGTACTCATCGATCCAGGGAGCTCTGTAGAAATTCTCTTTGGAAAGGCACACGATCAGATGTTCGGATAAGAGGCGGCTCTAGTACCTTCAACCTACAATATATTTGGATCCAGTGGAAAACCATCATCTCCTAGAGGAGAGTTACCCCTGATCGTATATGTGGGAAAATTAGAAATTCTTACTTCATTATGTGTGGTTGAGATCGATTCCCCGTACACTGCCATCATTGGACGGCCTTGGCTCCATGGGCTTATGGGAGCGGCATCAACGCTTCATCGACGCATTCGATTTCCAACACCAGACGACATTGCTGAAATTATGGGAGACTCATCCGAAGTACGATTCTGTAATGAAGATGACATTCGACAAAGAGAAAGGTTGGAAGACAATCAGGAAGGGGGAAGCAAACAGCAGAAAATTACAGAAACTGGCATAAAAGAATTCATTGCCGATGTAGAAATGGGGATGGCAAAAAAATCGATGGCATAATAATCAAAGAACTGCAATCATATCGAGGTGCAAAACTGATAGGCCGTTCGAGTATTGCTTCAGTTACAAGAAGAGGAAATAGTGTTGGTTTAAGGGAGGGAAGCAGAGAAAGATGAGATCAGAGAATTGCTATGATTGTTGTGATGTTGTGAATAAAGTTGCTAAAGAATTGATATTCAGTTCTCACTAGATATTGAATGTTGAATGAGAAGATTTAACCAATTATCGATGAGATAAATTAATTGTACTACACTGAATTGAACTGATTGTTCTTGTTCTGTTTTCCAAACTGGTCGAGTGACCTATTTATAGTAATAGAATTCCAACTGATCTCGTAAGAAGTGGAAGAGTGGGAGTGTGGAGTAAGTGGGACCAGTTGTTAAGAGTCTTGCGCCTAATATTAGCGAAGACTAACAACCCACTTTCTCATCCCCTCTTTTCAACAACGTTCACACGACTTAGCTTTCTTTCCCGTTGAGTAAATGAGCTGTTGCAATCACACGTGACGTAGACCACCAACCAAAACCCTAAAGGATACCCACCCATGTAACTTACTTGATTCTCGTAAGATTTGTTAAGTATTGAATATTTTTTAAGTCAAAGCTAACTAAGTGCAAGTCGTACCAATTGCTTGTAAACTCAGGACTTCGCATAAAAATAGAGATTTAAGCGATAAGCTTGTGTACTTCTTTTAGGCTTGGTCTAAGGATTGAGCCGGGAAACCGCCATTTAAACCAATGAGAATAGTCTAAGTATTGAGCTATGCAATCGCCATTTAGACTGAGGGGATTTCAGCAACCCTCTGTGGCAATAGTCAGGTAAATACGACTTTCTGTATGCCATAAATATGAGAAATTGGCTTGTGGCATATAATGCACCAATTCCCTGAGTATTAGAGACATATGAATGTCCAAAATAATACAAGTCATAGCAATGAGCCATGATTAAGAAATGTAGCACTGATCATAGAAGCAAGTCTATAATCAGGAAAAAATGCGAGTTATGCTAATACACCGTAGCCATAACCAAGAATACATGAGTATTTCCAATTCAAGACCAAAAGATAGGCCACATGAATGATAATAGGCTATGTTACATAGCATAATAATCCTATTAGGAAGTTAGCTATTGGATGTATAGGGATGAACCATAACATTACGTCATATTCAGATTTCTAGACAGTTTGCATATCACTCACTCTAAAAATCTCCCAGGCCAGCCTATATTTTCTAAAATTATGTTTTAAGCCTAAACTGGAGGAAGAAAGTGAAAGAAATCAAAGAGTGCCCTGTGAAGTTCATGGCTGAAGGTGGATGGGAACCCTTAGAGGATAGTCGTACTTTGGCCTACTACCCATATGTGTATTCATTTTCGGATTTACTGAGTGATGGTCTATATATGAATATTATTTGTTGAGCTTGAATGGTGGTTACAACTAGAGTTACATGTTTATTCCAAAGAGAGTATGGTTCAATCGAATGGCGAAGAAGTGAA
>JAJJMA010180636.1:0-14861 GCA_023529015.1 Papaver nudicaule
ATAAAGAAGAAGCGGTGGCGATTGTTTTGGTAGTGGTGGTGACGGCGGTGGCGATGGAAACTGGTGTGAGGAGGATGAAGAAATTGGTGGTGGTGGAAGTTGGTGATGATGGAAGAGGCGCAGTGTGAGGCGGAAGAAGAAATAGAGAAGAAGAAGTAATGTTTGATTTTGGTTTTAGGATTTGGAAACTTAATCTTTGGTGGAAGGTTAGTTTAGTATTTTTACACACAATTTTGACACCCCATAACTTCATCTTTGGATGGTTAAAATTCTATGGGGCCAAATACTCCACTCTAGGGCCAAATTAAGCCAGGATGTTAATACTAACGACCAAATTTACAACGACCGACATCAATACATATTCCAGTAGAACATCTATATATCGTCTTTGTTGACATGGGAACATAGTGTATATTAAGGTTTTTAAACAAAAAAGATTGAATGCACGCTAAGTGATCGCGCAGGTAAACAGTACCAATTGGGGCCTCCCCAAGCTAATTGGGCCCCCCCTCCTAGTCTGGGGCTGCCATTTTCCTGCCCCAATTGGCACTGTTCACGGTGCTCGTGACCAATGCGAGCACTTAGCGTGCACCCTATCACGGTTGGTTTTTAAAGTAAAAGTTTTGGATCCAGGCAGACTTTGTGGGACATGATTTTGCAATACTAGAATCCAATTACAGGTTTACATCAACAAACTCTTGCCTTAAAGGTGACGATATATACAATTGCCGACACTACTGAAAATTGTTCGGAAGTTGAACTTTTAGTTTTACCCAACAACACGCTAAGAATAGAGTTTATTCCTAGTCATGCTACATTATTCTCTAATTTTTATTTGTTCACTATAAAATAAAAAGAAATAAAAAGCTAACTGCGATGCCAGCCTTCGTTGAAACGCATACTCACTAAGTTCACTCAAGCCCGTAAGTGTGTTAGTACTATAAACATAGCTGCTTATGAGGGTGCCACTACCAGTGTGCTTGGAAGGGTGGACCAAAATCCATGTAAAAAAAACATCATTTATCTATTACATGGTGCACCAAAGAGAAAGAGAAAAAAATGATCGATAAAGAATTTGGTACTAACGAGTTTCAAACTCAAGTTACTGGTATCATCACCCAATAATTTCACCACTATACTACAATGACATCAACTAAAAAAATTAATTACTTTATTAGTAATTTTGATTATATAACCCACATGAAATTGCAAGTCAGCAACACATCTTGGACATGGGTTCAGTGGCCTAGAGCAACATTTAAACAATGGATTTATTTTTTAAAATTGGGATTGTATTGGAAAAAAAAGTATGTACAGGAATTACAAAGTTGCTCAAAGATTAAAGATCTGTAAGAGCATAATATACATTACTTAAGCAAAGAAAAACCAAATAGTAGCTATGGTGGTTGCCTAGTAAAAAGACTGTCCCAATTGAACATCCAATCTGTAAAGGTATGAGCAGGGATGGAGCTAAGTGGGAGCCAATATTTTCTTTGAAATCCTTTAAGTTTGTATTATTTCCATAAAAATTTGTACAATTAGCCCCTTTTGAAATGTTTATTTTTCTCCTTAGCCCCCCTTGTATTTAATTTCTGGCTCCGTCCCTGGGTATGAGAAACTTCTGGGTGGAAGACCTTAAGCCAGGAATACACCGTTGCCTTTATATTGCATATCACCTGGTCTGCAGTCTGAGATTTGTTTGAAAAATTCGAGTAATCCTCTCTTTCCAGACATGCCAAAGTGTCGCATGCAGTAGGAAAATTAAGATTTTCACACCTGTACCATTGAAGTTCTCCTTAGGCCATCTCTCCACTAATTCAGAGAAAGTAACAGGCATGATCCAACATGAACAATAGGAATGATTGAGCCCCAAATAGTAGTTTTGTAACTGCATTCCAGGAATAAATGGTTGATGTTTTCCAGTGATATATAACACAATTCACACATACATGAGGTGACAATGCCTCTCCTTGCTAGATTATCCCTAGTACCCACTCTGTTCAGATAGGTTAGCCAAACAAAAAAGCAAATTCTTAACGGGATTTTTGTATACCAGACAAAATCGCTATTGAGACATGGATTAGTCCCAATCAAAACCCACTCCTTTAGCAACCATAAATAACAGTCCCTCACCATGAAGATTGCTTTAGCAGCTTTCCGGTTAACTCCATTTTGGTTAGAGAAATAGACAATTGGATCATTACCCAGGCGTAGCAAAAGACTGCATAGCTCGTCTACCTCCACATTACGAAGAATTCTTCCGAAATTTATTCTCCATTCCATACGCCCATCAGTAGTCACATGGTCTTGTATTGAACCTTCAATGTTTTCCGCCACTTTAGCTAGCAAAGGGAAAAAAATGGCAAGAGAAACATCTCCACACCACGGATCATTCCAGAAAGAAAAGCTTTCACCATTCCCAATCTGCAGTTAATTCTTGAAAAAAACAGGTGCTAACTTGGAGATTACTATTCAGTAGCTCGAGCCATAGGCAGGGCCGGCCCTGGGCACAGGTGGCCGATACTAAATCTTGGGCAATACTCGTCCAGGGGAAAAAATTTGTTCGGTTTCGATAGACGGTTTACGTAAAAAACAAGAAAAAATAACATTTTTTTTGTAATTTTGCAGAAAAAATAAGTTAACTTTTAGAAAACCAAGAGATGGGTGGTCCCCAAAGTCCTTTTAGAGTAATGAAATTCTCTCTTTCTCCCCAACCATTTTCATATAACTCGTCTATCTAGTCTTGATCCTCTCTACTCCATCCAAAGTGTCCATCTAGGCATTATATTCGACAACTGATAGTTTTTTGTGTCTGTTGTTGTTTCCAATTGCAAATATGTGTATATGGGGGGCAACATATTGAAAGTTCGCCTTGGGGCGCAAGATTCTCAGGGCCGGCCCTGGCCATAGGCCAATAGAATTGGTTGCGCAAGAAAAAAGATTGGTTTATGTGAAACTTAGAGACAGTCACCTGCATCCACAGACTATCTTTCTCCCTAGTGAAACGCCAATACCATTTGAGTGGTAGAGCAATGTTCATGACTTCTAGGTTCTTAATGCCCAAACCACCATGGTCAAATGGTTTTAGAAGCTAAGTCCGGGCAACCCAATGCATACCATCCGAACCATCAGACTTACTCCAAAGGAAATTTACTGATTTTACTTTCCAGTTTAAGAATGATTCATTTAGGTGCTTGAAGAATAAAGAAGTAGTCAATAGGCGAACCAGTGAGAACTGATTTTACCAAGATCAGTCTACCACTTTTAGAAAACAACATCTTCATCCATGAATTAAGTCTTCGATCGAATCTCTCTATTATTGGATTTGTTTTCATCTAGATCAATGTACGTACATGCGGATTTTAATACACAACCGCGTCCAATTTGCTATCTAATGGCACTGGATGGATGGGGTGGATTTGGATGCAGATTGATCAAATGACTTAAAAAGTATATCGCAATATATTTCGTGACGATATAATTTTACATTATGATCCAAAATGTAGGTCATCTTATCCAAAAGCCTTTGTCATAACCCAAAAACATGCCCGATGGTCCATGATTTATCTTGTTGGGCAAAGAAAAACTCGTCATGCGAACTTAAATTTACCCATCGGCCTCAAAGTTAAGTTTATATGCCAAAAACTATCACATAATCCAAAATTTGTCTTGATGCCTAAACATAAGCATAATAAATTCCCAAAGCCCAGAATATGTCGTTTATCATGACCCAAAATCAACCTTAAAAAAAAACAACCAAAATCTATGCCTTTAACCTAAAATTTGCTGTGTAACCTTAATTGCTAAGTAAAATATGCCACTTAATGACCAAATCCACCACATTGAATACAAATTTACCATATGGACTAAAATATTTGTTGCATTTTGAAATTTTCTTCGTAAACCGCAATGTTCATAATAACCTAAAATCTCCCATTACTACTAAAAATCTACCATGTGAACTAAAAAATTGATTTTTAATCTAAAATTTATATCAAATTTAATTTTCTTATCAGGGGCTTTCTTATCAAATTTGTAACTGATGATAAGACTGAAATCCTAAAAGCGTAAAGTGAGCAAACAACTAATTAATATGGACTAAGGTTCACATCTGCCAATCATTTTTATTTATTTTTTGAAGGAAAGACTTTATTTATAAAACATAGGAGTGTTTAGTTACATTCAAACTTTGTGAAACAACAAGCCAACTAGAGCCTACATATGCGGTATTACCAAAAACACAGACATCAATACCCAACATATGTGTTGAATGTAATAGAGAGAACCACTCTAGTCTTGAGGAGGTGTGAACCATCATTTGTATATTTGGGGTAAGATGGTAGAGAGACCAGACATGTTCTTCAAGCAAACACCAAACCACTAACCACGAAACTTGTTGAGAAGCAATAGTCCTCACAAAGAGAACTTGCAACTCGGATGGGCACCCATGAGAGTGACCTAAAGACTGAAACTCACAGGAATCGTAATTACTGTGCTCCCCTTCATCAACTAGTGATAAAGGAACCAACCAAAGTGACCAAAACACCGAAGAACTTTCAATGAACTCATGCTTGAAGAAACCCAAATCATCCCACCATGTTGAACAGATCACGGTAATCAGAGCTATCGGATCAAGGTACACACGCCAAAATAACCAAAAGCCTTGCACTACACTACCAAAGGAAACACGCTGAACCCAAGCACACCTATATACAATACAAGCAAACTCCCAACCAACAGTTGAACCTACTGCCATCAAACACTGTTGGATTATCCAATGGTAAGGTTGCCATCACCTCATTGTATGTACTGGCGAGTGTCCAAGAGTGGATACTCGCAAGCCATGGGCTAGAGTCTCAACCACCCCTTCTTCATCTGCATGTAAAGACATTTTCCAAGCTGGAGCAGGTGTTGGAGGAGAAGAAATTGTTGTTGTGGAATAGTCGATATCATTAGGATTCTTGACAATGGGAAATATGTAAGTAAGGGGAATAATCTGTGTCCGTTGTTGTACAACTTGCCAATCATACCGCTGACCATCAAAGGGTGGAGCAAAATTCTGAGAATAATTAAACCATAGTGGATCCTGCTGCATAACATACGCATGTCCTTTGCGTGATCTCAATATTGGTACTTCAACAGTTGGAGATAAAATTCTAAAACCTATGTAAAGGTGTTGTCTGATCTTGTATGTCAGCAGGAGGTTTGATCTTACGAACCTTAGCCCGTAGGGGTTGTGCACCAAAGTCAGGAGTATGAGCATGCAGTTCTCGACTAAGCTTAGCTGACATATGTTCTGCAGAATGAGATCTACGTCTGGTATAGGTTTTTAATGGTGATGAACTATGAGTATGATGAACTGAAATGGTGGGGATGCCATTAACAGACATGATATGAAGGGTCACAGTACCTTGTGGGCGTTGGGCATAGCATCCGAAGAGGAAGAGAATCTACAACAGTATCATAAGTTAATAACTCCCTTTAGAAATTAATGGCTACCAACAAACCTCCACTAACACCAGACTAAAAGAATCGATAAAGAAAATTTTTGTTTTAGATTTTGGATTGAAAAGGTTTTGCATTTAATCAATTGAAGAAGATGAGGGCATTTTCGGTAATCTGTAAGCCATGTGTATCTATTTTCCACGTGTACATTACTGCTGACTCTGCTAAAATGCCACATAGGGAGATAACTTGACGATATGAGGTTTCTCTAATATTCGATCTGTAAAGGAAGTAATGCAGATTATTGATCTTTAGAGGGGAGGTTACACAAAATACCCCTATTATTTACTAACATGTGACACATGGGGTATCACTTGTTATGGTCCTCATATTGGACTTCATACTAAAGTTTTATGCATAGGGAAATTGTGGGTCCCACATGACGATGGGATGTACAACAAATTTACAAACTTAAGAAACCGTCAAAATTATCAAAAATGTTATATGGCCAGCAGGATGAATAACAACGGATTCGGTGTGTCAATCAATTTAACAGAAAGAGGTAATTTGTATCTATTTGAACCACGTCATCAACGGAAAATAAAGACAATTAAAATCAATTGATAAGCTCAATCGTAAAATGAATATGGTTTTTTTAGTATTCGACTAACCTACTTCCATATCCACTGATCTTCCCTTTTCTTCTCGACGATAATAACCCCTACCCATATATACTTCTACCACCACTAAGGGTGATACTAACCATGTATTACTATTACCACCACCAAGGATGATTATTCTTACTAACATCAACGTTGATGTTAGTCCGAGAAGTATGATGCTTGTGGATTCAAATTACAACTTTGGTTGATTAAGTCACTATTATAAAATATGTCTTGTTCTTGTAAGTAGGCATTGTTTTTACGAATCACCACAATTAGTATTTGAATCGTGATCTACATATCTTTATTTTAATGCTACATGTTTAAACACACATTGATATTTGTACTTGTGTTTGAATTGAATTCTTGGATATCATGAATGTGATACATCTTTATTAGAATCAAGAATTCGTGCGGTATAACATTGCTATTACTCGTGTATCATACACCGTGCTTTAATGCCATATTATCTATTGTATGATTCAAACTATCATTAACTCGTGACGTGTACATGGTTCCCAATTTTCCTTTACACTCGAGGCTTAGTCCATATCGGAACCCATTATTCTAACGTTAAGCCGTATTGGACATGATTCCACTTCCACCTAGGTTTGTTAACTTGCCTTGTCAAGTACACCTCAGGAAAGTTAGTGACAATATTTCAAAGCTTATATCGTCATACTTACTAACTTGGAATAGAAAAATATCTTAAGATGATTTTCGAATTTAAAGACAAAGAATTCGAACTTCCTTGACTCTTATCCACAGGAGAGTATATCTAGCAAGTATACTTCTTATTAATGAAATATCGAGATATTATCTTAAGATTATTACAATGCTTTGAATACTTTTTTATTATGTCATTTAGTAAGAATTTTAATTTACTTGAGGATATATTATTTAAACGAAAATAGCTAAAGCATTGAATACAAAAGTAAAGTATTTCAAATATATTTCTTAAATATTCTATAATTAAATTTGAATTAGTTAGTCTTATTTCAAAGCTAAGATTTGGTCATATAAATCTATACGATACCGAATCGGACGATTATCTTTCCTTCTGAGACAATAGATCAAAACGGTAAGGAACCAAAGCCGTAGATCCAATCAAATGGTATTCAACCAAATATCACAATTCAATGTGTGGTGGTTCTATGATACCGAATCAAGCTTATTATGTTTATAATAATAAACTGATTGATTTGAACAAGTTTCTTCTGTCTATGATACCAATTAAATAGACTACTCGTTCTTATCCCATATTCAATCAAGTCCTTATAATGGATATAAAGGTGTTCTTGATGATAATCAATAAACTTAGCAATATAAACAATCCAAATAAACAACTTGATTCCACTTCTAGAGTCTATCGGTTTGGCACACGAAACATCATTTCGCTTACAAATCCAGGTTGATAGAGCTATAACTCCAGAAACTCTACAACACACCTTGAGTGTCAATGATATCAGAAGAGCACTGACATATAATATACAAGGTGATCTATGTAGATATGGAGATGGTCGGATTATTATCAATATCTAGCTCCTAGGCTTCTTGGTCCAGTTGGAAGCCTCCCAAACTCGACTTGTTAACAACGAGTATAAAACTCGTAGAACTTTAGTTAGTATTGTAGCAAAAGACAAAGCTTGAAGGAGGAAATGCATATCCTTTTATAGTGTTGCGACTAAGGCATGTTTGGCAAAGGGAAAGTCCGAAACATTAATGAGAATTGATGGCATTTAATGCGGACTTTATTACCTTTGACTTCAAATTATGAAAACAATAAATGAATACGAGATTTCATTTATTACAGCATTGAATTACTTGATACTCTTATGAGAACCGTCCATAGAACCGGTTCTATTTGGCATCGGTTTCTGGGACAAAACAGGTTTCGCCTAGTATCAAAGTACTTCTTCCAAAGTTAACATGATGATAACATAAGCTTAGGTTGCATCTTCATTCAGTCTATTTTAGCCGTAGTAATTCCCTTTGCATATCTAGATTAGAAAACTCTATCATGAAAGTGCTAGCATGGAATTGTCAAGGCTTCAATGCCAAGACAACTAGAGACCACCTCCTTTACCTTTACAACAAGCATAACCCTGACATAATCTTTGTACCTGAGACAAATATTGATTCTGACAAAGTGTTAAGGTTACCAAAGAACCTTCAATTCCCAAATAAATTGTTTGTTCCTTCTGTAGGTCGTAAGGGTGGTCTTATTTTCTTATGGAAAGATGGCTTTGAACTAGAAATCATGCACAAATCTAAAAATATGATCCACAATTTAGTTAGACATGATCCATCTAAACCTGAGTGGTTACTCTCTTGTGTCTATGACACTCACCATCCACAAGAATGAAAGGATATGTGGAACTATATTAGTGAAATATGTGAGGCAATTGATCAACCCTGGGTCATTATAGGTGACCTAAATGCCACGTTCAACAGTGATGAGAGAAACACTAGCTCAACATCATCTAGCTCTAAATCTGCTTCCATTATCCAGACAATTCAGCAATGTGGCTTATTTGATTTGGGCTATAAAGGAAAGGCTTTCACATGGTAAAGTAATAAGCATGGTACAGGTAAAATTAAGAGTAGGTTGGATAGGGCTCTGGGCAATAATGACTGGTCTATAGCATTCTTGGATGCACACCTCTCGCATTTATCTCAACTTGGCTCAGATCATACCCCTATTATCTTAAGTTTATATAACCGGGTTTATGTTCCTTTTAAGAATTGGAATTTTTTTGGTTGTTGGTTACTTAACCCTACTTGTAAAGATCAAATTATTGCTGCATGGAAAACTAACAGTGCAGGTTCAATAGTTCACAAATTCGACCAAAGGTTAGGTGTCACAAGAAGATATTTGGCTGAATGGAACAAAAAATCTTTTGGTAATATAAATGATAAAATTCAGTCCCTTTATGATCAACTGGAGACACTACAAAGGAGCGGTGCAGTACAAGATAAAGGGAAGATTCAAAAAATTGAAGCAGATCTAGAACATTGGAAGGGCATTAAGCATGATTTTTGGAAACATAAAGCTTGTGATTATGTTTACAATGATGTAGACAAAAATTCAAAAATGCATCATGCAAATGCTAATCGAAAAAGAGCCAAAAATCGCATTGATTCACTTCAGGCAGGAGATGGTTTATGGGTATCAGATAAAGATGGTCTACAACAACTCCTCACTGATCATTTCAAGGATGTTAGCACCACCTCTTTCCCACAACAAAATTCTTCTTTTCTTAAAAACATTCCCTTGGTTGTCACTGATTCTGAAAACATGATGCTGACGAATATACCTTCTGAGCAAGAGATCTTCGATACCCTAAAGAGTATGGAATCATGGACAACACCAGGAATTGACGGTTTTCCGCCTGGTTTTTATCAGTCGAATCGGGAAGTGGTGAAAGATGATGTAGTTGGTTTCGTGCAAAGTTTTTTCTCTACTGGTTTCCTTAATAAGAAGATGAACCATACTAGACTAAGACTGATCCCAAAGGTTAAGATTCCTACAAAAGCAGCAGACTATAAGCCGATATCATTGTGTAATACGTCATACAAGATCATCTCGAAGCTTATGTCAAGGAGACTTAAAACTGTTCTTAACAAAGTTATTTCCCCCTTCCAGTCAGCATACGTACCGGGGAGATTAATCTCAGATAACATCTCCCTAGGACATGAAGTTATCCACAAGCTTAAAAGAACTACAAATGTAAATGGTGCTACATACTTAGCTTTGAAACTCGACATGAGTAAGGCCTTCGATAGGCTTGAATGGAGTTTTATTATTGACGTAATGAAGGCAATGGGGTTCTCAGAAAGATGGTGTAACCTTATTTTTCAGTGCATCAGTACTACACAAATCTCAGTGATTCTTAACGAAGCGGATTGCAATCCTTACCACCCCACAAGAGGTATACGGCAGGGGGATCCTCTTTCCCCCTACTTGTTCATTATTCACTGAGGATTGCTTGATGTTTCTTAAAGCAAATAATCGAAATATTACCAATCTTCAGAAAATTCTGGAAGATTTTAGCAGCTTCTCGGAGAAACTCATTAACTATCAGAAAAGTGGTATTTGTTTCAATAAGAATATGAATGTAGCGGCAAGTAACAAAATCATTAACATCCTTGGAGTTAAGATAATGGATGAAAACAAACGATATCTAGGTATCTCGTTGTTTCTCAAGAAAAAGAAGAAGATTTCCTTCAAAAGTCTGATAGACAACATGAAAAATAGATTGTCTAAGTGGAGAGCCAAAGATATGAGCCAATATGGTCGTACAGTCATGGTTAAACATGTATTGACTGCAGTACCTATGCACCAGATGAACAACTTTCGTCTGCCAGTTGAAACTATATCGAAGATAAATTCCTTACAGTTAAGGTATTGGTGGAACAAACCCGACAAGGGACTTTTTTACACTTCATGGTCCAGAATTTGTATAACTAAGGAAGTTGGTGGCCTAAATATAAGAGACATGAGATGTTTAAATCATGCTCTCTGGGGTAAAAACGCCTGGCGATTATGCTATACTCAATCTAGTCTGTGGTCATCTTCTTTGAAGGCCAAATACTTTCCAGATTCTTCTATGTTGTATGCTGAACAAAAAGAAGATGCTACATGGTCTTGGAAAAGCATTAGTGATGAGTTCGAGTTCATTAAGAAGTACAGCTACTGGTTACTTGGGAAAGGAAACAAGATAAATATTTGGAAGGATAAGTGGGTTAAGGGCCTGAAACTTCCTCCGTTGGCACACTATTCAGCTACAGATGCTTACAAGTATATTATGGTGGATGACTTGATTGATGTTACTACAAATGGATGGAAATAAGAAGTGGTACGCAACCTCTTTTCAGAAGATACAACAAGCAAAATATTGTCTATGAGAATACCTCATAAGAGTGAGGATAAACTAATAACCATGACCAAGAATGGGGAGTTCTCAGTCAAGTCAGCGTACAATATCATGTGTAATATCAAACACCGCAGAGATGAGAACTACTCGCCTGCTCACAACAGTTTATGGAGGAAAGTATGGGATCTGGATGTAATTCCTAGGATCAAACTTTTCGTTTGGAAATGCATCCAAGATATACTATCAGCTAAAGAAAGAACCAACAGACACATCCATGTAGCCGATGTTAGTTGTGACAGATGCAAGAGTGAAGTGGAAACTGCAAAACACATTGTGCTAGACTATCCACTAGCAAGATCCATCTGGTTCAAAATGATGGATTTCAGAACAACTGAAGGAAACTGGTCTTCTTTGAAAAACTGGATGACTGACTGGATTGAAGATGATGACTTAGAAGACAGTCTAAAATGCAAAATGGCACCCATTGCGTGGTTTATCTGGAAGGAGCGATGCTCTATGGTCTATGAAAAGAAAACGACATCTCCATATCAGTTGGTTCATAACATCAACACTTTCCTGGCAAATGCAGAGTCGGCAAGAACTTGGAAAACTAGCTCAACATGAGCTTATGACTGCTAATTCATACAAGTCTAGGAATACTGTGTGGGCAGTTCCTAACAATAACTCCATCAAGATTAATTGTGATGCTTCTTATCTTAGTAGTACAAAACAGGGGGGCATTGGACTAATTGCTCGTGATTGTGTAGGTAACCACATTAGGTCGAGGAGCGTCTTTATCCCAGTAGCAGTAGACGCAGAGGAAATAGAGTGTCTTGCACTCGAGGTTGCAGTGAAATGGGCACTCGAGGTTGGCTATGATAGTGTTCAGTTCGAGTCAGATGCAGAGCGAGTGGTAAAAGCTATTAAGGGAAATAGTCAGTCCATTGCTTGGCAGAATAAAAGCATTGTCGAAGATGTTTCATTCCTTTTATCTAAGTTTATTTTCCCTAGTTTCACTTATGTAAACAGAGCTGCAAATAACTTTGCAGACTCTAGAACAAAATTTGCTAGAAAAGAACATGTATCAGCAGAGTGGCGAGGAGATCACCCTAGTTTCCTTTCTCCATATCTTTTGTCAGACTCTTCCACAAGTTTGTAATAAAACTAAGTATTCGTACAAAAAAAAAAGGGATTGGGGTTGTACTTCAAAAAGGGATTGGAGCCCAGCTTGTTGCCAGGCTTCCATTTAAAACTTGTAATTATGTTGATTCTGATTCAGATTAATAATAAATGAATAATTCATACAAAAAAAAAACTTTGAATGTTGTCGTTAACTTGATCCTAGACTCCAAAAAAAAGGAATGAAAAGATCTAGGTGTAAGGATTGGACCAATTCAAATTTGCAAGTGCAAGAAATGAAATGTGGACAAGGAGATCAATTTCAATATAGAGGGATCGATTCCCTGTGTAAAGTGTATTGATTACAATATACTTAATAAAGTCATATCGATTCCCTGTGTAAAGTCTTAGGAAAATCAATATACTTCTTAAAGGAGATCTCAAGTTTAATAATGTGCACACTCCATTAAGGAGTGTTTATTTGACATATTCATCTGATTGGTTGATTCAATAACTGATGGCCCCATTACCATCCATGTTTCCAATCACAACTCTCGTTATGTAACTCCCCAAATTAAATCAACATTGTAGATTTAAATGTCATGTAAACACTCTTACAAGAGTGTGCAAAAAATAGCACTCCACAATCTCAAAGTAGATTGATTACAAACTAGTGCAATGCATACCACATATTGTGTAAATCAATTTGCAATTGTGTTTGATCTACTATCATTAGGAGATCGATTTCTAAAAGCAGAAATCCATTCCTAACTTATGGGAGATCGAATCCACCATATGGTAATCGATCCAGGCATAAGTAGATTGATTACCAATTAAGGGAATCGAATCCTAGCGCTGGAAATCGATACCTAGTCAATAGTAATCGATCCAAGCTATGATGGATTGATTTCTAATAAAAGAAATCGAATCCTAACATTGGAATTCGATACCTAGCAATGGTAATTTATTCCTTTGCATGGTGATTGATTTCTAGTCCATACAAAACTAGAAACTGGCTTTGTTGCTTTGTGAAAAATCATTAGCACTCTGAATGCACAATATAGTCGAATCAGAAAACCCTTATCAATATTAATGCAGGCATTCAGGAAATGAAGATGAACTTCATAAACCAATTCACCAATTACTATTCATATATACAAAGTTCATAAAAACTTGTATTGAATTCGTTCGAGAAAAACAGTGATGGAGTATGAGAAGAAGACTCCATTTAAGAAATGCTTTCTGGTCATGGAACTCAAGAGAAGAGAGTTTATAGACACTGTCGAATGTACTAACTGTCACAAGCTTCGATTAGAGTAATCGTTCAGCTCAGAGTAGAGGACCACTGGAATCATTGTGTCTTGAAGGACTAACTTTTTTGCTGAAGGAGGATATTATCATTTGTTCCTCATTCGTCTTCAGTTCTTGATCAGTCTTCCAGATATACCAGCCATCATCTACCTAACGGTCTAACCTAGTGAAGTTTGACTATTAGTAGACATGTTCAAGTGTACGAGTTTTGAACACTAAATTATGACAACCAAGCTTGACATACCAACGCCTGGTGGGGTTGACCGAGCATGCTCTATGAGTTGGTGAACGTACCAGCTCAAGGCTAACTTGGATAGATTAATCTTAATGAAGCAGAGTTCAGCAAGACAAAAATCGAGCCAAACTTCCATAAGGTTGGGTGACAAGAATACAAAATTCGTTCACCAATATGCTAGCTCGAGAGGACATCCAATAGAATCATATGTCTAAGGGATGGAGACGGTAATATAATTATAGAGAGGGAATGGATAAAGGAGAATATTGATTTCTATACGTCTTCATTCAAAGAGGATTTTGATTTTCGGCCTCTTATTAATGAAGATGGGTTTACAATAATCTCTGCTGAGGAGAGGGATGAGCTTGAAAAGATTTTATCTGAAGAAGAAGTGTGGGAGGCTGTCAAAAGTTTGGGCCAAGAGAAGGCGCCTGGATCTGATGGATACCCTATCATCTTCTTCAAAAGATGTTGAGATTTTATTAAAACTGATGTTTTGCTATTATATCGTGAAGCTTTAAAGTAAGACAAGGATTTTCCTCTGGAGCAAGGATGATGGGTCTGATAAAAGGCATTGGGTGGCTTGGCCTCAGCTCCTAAAACCCTATGATCATGGCGTTTTAAGTTTAAAGAATTTTGAAGTTGTGAATTGTGCGCTACTCCTCAAGTGTCTCTGGCGGTTCACAAGAGAGAAGAGTAGTCTGTGGGTGCAGGTAATACTCGCAAAGTTTAATATCAGTCCATCTTTTATTCTTATACAACCAATTAATATGAGTTATGATTCTAGCTGCTGGGTTGTAATCTCAATACTAGCTACTGTCTGTTATAAAAAATTGTGAGTTGGAGATTGGAAATGGGGAGGGTTTCTCGTCTTGGTATAATACCTGGTGTGGTACTGATTGCTTTGCCAATGCTTACCCCTTACTGGCTAAAGTGGCAGCAAACAAGGAAGGATCTATGAAAGATCATGTTGAAAAATGAGGGGTACCAAAATACAACCAACATTTCGTTTTGGCTCGTGAGCTTATGGTTTAAGTTTGGACGATCTCAAAAATCAATATCCAAACTCTAACAACTGGAGTTGTGATCTTGGGGATCAACTCGACAAAGTTGGGACTTTGGAGTTAAACTCTATAGTTATTGGATAACGTACTACTTGGTGTTTTAATTATATAATCAGAGATATAATGCGGAAAGTAAAAGCACACAAGA
>JAJJMA010180652.1:12479-24043 GCA_023529015.1 Papaver nudicaule
CCCTTATCCAAGGAGAAGGCTTTCTAGTCGGTATATTTGCTGCTGTTGGAGTAGATTTGTTGAATGGTGGTCTCGTTGTTGCGGGAAGCGTTGTTTGTTTAATCAAATACTTGTTTATTCCTGATCATTGTGGGGGAAGTACATGTTGTAGCCTTATGCATGCTTTCAAGGAACGGTAATCATTGTGACCGCCTAGATAGACATCGTCGCTCTATCGCTCTAGTTGTGCTCCTGTTTCCATGTTTGCTGTTGTGTCGTTGCAGGGTGCTCCATTCTTGGTTATCGTTATGATTGTTTTGACGAATGCTGGAATTGTCCATTGCTTTCCTTCGACATTGATGATGACGCTCTTATGTATTACTGATGGTATGGCGCCATGTACGTGTAACCATGGCCTCCCTAACAGTAAGTGATAGTCTATCTGGTCGTCCATGATGTGAAACAACTCCCAAGAGCTTATGGGGCCTACTTGTAAATATAACATCATTGTTCTTTCAGTCTCTTGGTTGGCGGAAAGATGCTGGTGTCCTTGTGCTGAAAAATGTTGGGCTTGGTTGATGCTGAATTGGCTACTGTGAAGGATGTGCGTTGGGAGGATATTGACGGGGTAACTTGCATCTATACATGTTCTGAGAAATTCATGTGTTCCTCATCGAGCTACTAACGTTTCTTGTAGTTGCAGGTTGTTTGTCATTAGTAAGTCTTCTATTGCTTGTTCTTCATCTTGCTGTTGTGAGGGGGTGCCGGGTCTGTGAGTCTTAGGTGGCTGCTCTTGCGGTGTCCAACCCATATCATCCAATCCTTCAGCTGACAACTTCCTTCTTATAGCGGTTGTGTGGTGGCTCCGTTGGGTGCTTGGGCTTGGTATTGCTCTCCTCCTACTGCTTGGTGAGCTACTTGGCTCTGCTTGCGCTGGTTCCTTATTTCCTACTTGTTGCCCTTTCTGGTATAACCTATTAAAACGCCATTTGAGGGTGTGACGGTCCTTTGTGGCATGATCGACTTTTTGATGAAAAACACAGTAGTTGAGACTCCTTTTGTCTTGTTCTGTTGGTTCAGCTGTTGTGGCTAGTAGCGTTAGCGTCCCGTTTTGTATCCATTCATTCAAAAGATACTCTACTATCCCGGATTGTCCTTCTTCATGTTCAAGTAGGCGCTTCTGCTGTCCCCATTGTATGTAGACAGTGCCCAATGTGTCTAGATATTTGCTCTGGGCAACTATAGCAGCTTCCTCCTGGTCTGTAGAGTGTTGGGCGATTTCCTGTAAACATCTGGCGATATACACATTTGTGAGAGCAATATCTTCATTTAGGATAAACATGCGCACCATCTTGAAGTGAATTTGTAGACAAACTGAGTGGAGGAAGAAATAATCAAGTTGAGTGGCTTGATTGGGTGTTTTTTTCCACAAATAGTGAGTTGATTTTATAGTAAAATACCCAACGGATCTATTTTTTGAAAATGTTACCGTTGTGAAATGGGCGGACATGCTAATATATCCGTTGTGAAATGGATGGTGTAGATGGAGTGTGAAAAAAAAACAAACGAGATTAATTAATCTGCGGCCACTTAGTAGCCGCACCCTATAAAATGCGGTTACCGAGTAGCCGACGCGGCTACTGAGTAGCCAAAATTGCGGGCACCCAATAACCGCACCATGATGCTTAGCTATAAGGGGAAACAGATCTGTTCCTACTTAGCCACTTTTTGGTTGAAAGTACAACCATAATGTTTGCTCTAAGGCCTCTTCCTATGGAAGCTAGCAAACAAACAGATTTGCTAGTCCAAGTAAATCTCTTATTCCACTATGGTAAATTAGCAAAATTTGTATAAAATAATATATTTTATTGTGTTTGGTGGGTCCGAATCAATGTAAAGATGTTAAAGAATATGGATAAATATGTTGGTAGGACCTTGCATAATTTTCTGGCAAATTTGGGGGCGAGCCCAAATTTAATAGGGGCGAGCACTACTTCAAATATCCCACCCCAGTTTATAAGGGGTGGCTAATTACAATTAATCTATCTTAATCAGTTACAAATTATAATTACCACTAATTATCTACCCACTAATTCTTCCTCTCAATTTTCAGTTACAAAAAATCACTCCCACTCCCCCTACTCCATTAACTTCCCACACCTTCTTCATAACTTCTCAAAAAAAAAATAAAAAAAAATTCAAAACCAAACCCGATTCTCTCAAAATCCTTCATTCTTTAGAATTCTTACTTACTACTCTCAAATTCTTTCGAATTAAATTCATGGCTATCGACGGAGAAGGAGATGATTCAACAATTACTTACAAGAGGAGGAAAGAAAAGAAAAAATCGAATAACAACCGTGACGAAGAAGAAGAACAACCGGAGGAAGATTCTTTGGCGGAAATGCAGAGGTAAGTTCATCCAATCACCTTTGCAATTGTTTTGGATGTAGTTTGAATCGATTTGATAGGTTAGAAACCGTGAATTGAATTAACAGCATGAAAACTCGTATAGCACGCCGATTTTACAGTTTCAGAAAAAAAAATTAAGAACAATCGTCTTGCAGTTGAACAAAAGCTTGACGATTTACACAGTTTCAGATATAGTTTCCTAGTTTTGCATGCACAGAATCGTCATACAATAATACATTTCCTTGACGAGTTGCCCTAATCGTCTGAATATTGTCCCACATAAAAAAAATTAAGAACAATCGTCGAGATTTTTCATAATTCCTTGACGAGTTAGTCACTATCAGATTAAATTTCCTATTTTTGCATGCCTTGAATCGTCATGTAACTATACATTAACTTGACGAGTTTCTTGAAATCGTCTCAATAGTGTCCCAAAGCATGACGAGTTTGGACATAGAAAATTTTGGTTCTGTCCAGTTTTATGCGTAAATTGTAATGCTTTACCTTGACGATTTAGAGTGGGGCTTAATGAACTCGTCGTGCATTTGTAAAATTCCTTGACGATTTAGATTGTTCTGATGAGAATCGTCATATATTCCATGACGATTTACTGTGTCATTTTACTTGTTAATTGATTTTGTTCTGTGTATGTATTAAGGTTGGAGAAAATCAAAAGGGGAAAGAGACCAATGCCACCAGCGGGTTCCAAACCAAGTCTTCGTTCTACCAGACAGCGACCCGTGATAATCCGTGAGCCAAACCCTGATGCAGTTCCTACTCCTATGGAGTTCGATGATGATGGTAATGTTCCGAGGGCTGAAGATGATATTCCTCTCGACGTGCTCCAAGTGCAGTATGAAGAATACAGAGTTGATGGGGTACAACCTAATGACGTACCCCAAGGAGATGATGATGATGAGGATAGTCCTAATGATGATGAGGATATTCTTAATGATGATGATGAGGTCCAAGGTGAAGACCAACCCCAAGGTGAAAACCAACCCAAACGCAAAAATAAAGCTAAAGCGAAGGAACCACACATTCCCGATGAGATTCTGATGCTACCAAAAGAACACGGACCTTACGGGGTACCAGCTGATGGTGGAGAGGTTCTTTTCGGATACAAAACCTCTTGGGCTCAAACAGTCTACGCTACCATGGTAATATACCCGTCCCTTGCTTATAATTTTAGATAGGTTTAGCTAATTTAATTGTTATTAATAAATTTTTATCTCGTAGGTTCATTCGAATGCCACTAGAATATTGAGGCACCAAACGGCGTACCGCAATATGGGCAACTGGCCGCTTGAAGGTGAATGTGAAAGGTTCATAAAGATTGTTGACAACTCCGGTCTGAGGCCAATCGTGGATAACTCTGTTATCGCCTATGACAGCGAGACGATATCAGCATTCTGTGAGAGGTATTATGCGGAGACAGACACCATGCACTTTGGGTTCGGGGAGATGGGGCTCACTCCTGAAGATGATCATCATACTTTCCAGGTCAAAATTGATGGCAAGTCAACCAGTGAAGGCTATGTAAAGCAACTCACTTTTCAGAGACTTCGTGAATTGTGCGAAGAGTTGTTTGGGTGGGGTGAGGACGAGGCGAACTCATGGTTTATGCTTGACAAGTTAGCAAACCGAAGAGGGAGTTCAATCTGGTAAGGTTGAGAGAGGAGTATTCTGGGACCAAGAAAAAAGATGACGGTGCTACAATGGAAGATCGTGAAGTAAGGGCTGCTGCTGCGGCTTATCTCTTATATGTCCTCGCTATTTGTGTATTCCCTTCGTCTGCCGGTAACAGGGTGAACGCCAACTACCTCCAGCTACTACATCCCTTGGATGAGGTGAACCAGTACTCGAGGGGAACAACCATAGTGTCACACGTGAACACGGCGCTGAGAAAGGTATCCCGGCATAAAACTGCTCAATTCAATTGCAACACGTCTCTGCTGCAGGTAATATATGGTTTTTTGGTGGTTTAAGTTCGTACATATATATGGCATGTTGTTTATGTGTAGTTGATGCTCTTCACAGGTGTGGATTTATGAACACTTTCCGAAACTAATGGCAGCAAATGATAAGTGGATTGATCTGGCAAAGAAAGGCCAATGGCAACCAGATCAACCAAGAGGCCAAAGGTACATGTTCACGGGGGATCAGCTGAAGGGAAAAAAAATTGGTACCTTTTCGTTCGCCAAAGATTAGACAGCATGGAGGCACATGAGGTAGTTTTTGACCCCTACATGGACCATAGGAAGGAGGGAAAATGGCACCAAGAGAACCAATTTGTATGTACAATGGTTCTTTGTGGCACCCCCTTGGGCATACAATGTACGACCCGAGCCGAATAATGAGGCAAGTCGGGTATATTCAAGATCGTCCACCTGACAAAAAAGGTGATGGGGCATTCAAAGTGGATCATGATAAATCAGGTGCTGACATTGGACGTATCGTCCTAAATTACAAACCAGAGCCCCCTTACAAACATTGGAATGCATGGATGGATAATTTGATAGACAGATATCTTTTTATGGGATCCGGTGGTGCTTGGACATGAGAGCACAAAAGAATACATGCATTGGTACCTTGCATTCACGCATGCCAAAGTGATACGTAGGGAAGGGGAAGTCAGACTCCCTCGTGGCCATGGTGGACGTGGGCGTAATACCGTCCATGATGGCTCTTCGTTGTACAAGTTATGCGTAAGTATATATTTGGCAATTGAGTTGTTTAAGATTCACACTTAGATTACTCAAACATCTAACTCATTTTTTTTTTTTTATGATAATAGAAGGAGCGGTTGAAAGATGTCCTCAACTGGTTGTGTTTGAGATCGGATAAAGGAAATGGGTTGACCGAAGCTGAACTGAACCAACATAATCAACACATTAGGCACATCAATATGCCTGAGGCGGAGCACATGTTTGAGGAATTACGACGCAACACGAAGAGTCGTCATATTGAAACCAGTGACACTCAAGAGACTCAAGAGACAGGAAAAACTTCTAGACGAGGTCGTGGTCGTGGTCGTGGTCGTGGGCGTGGGCGTGGGCGTGGCCGTGGGCGTGGTGAAGGTGAAGGTGAAGCCGATGGGGGCAACAATGATATGGTTTAGTTTTTTCATTTCGCACTTTGGTTTTAGTAGGTGAAAGAATATTATGTCGGTTTGGTGTGTTTGATACATTTTTCGTTTCCTAGGTTGACAATGGTTTTTTTTTTTGTTTTAACGGTTCGTTGCTGACAGTGGTAAATCGTACTTTGTTTGATTCATATGTGTTAGTTTACATGTCTAAATTGTTTGGAAACTTAAAGAAAAAATCAGAAATTCGTCATGGTTCAAACCACGACGATTCCGACAACCTGTTTCCAAACAGTTGTTAATACACCTAAACTCGTCATGGTCATGATGTAAACCACGACGATTTAAGCATAATAACTTAGTCGTCATGTAAGTTAAGCAAAATCCATTACGATTCACCTTGTTTTTTCGGCAGAAGGGTGATTTTTCTCAAAGCCAACTCGTCAAGATTTTAAAACATAGTATGACGATTTAACTTGTTTTTTTGGAGAGGGGTGATTTTTCCCAAAGACAAATCGTCAGGATTTTATCACATAGTGTGACGAGTTAACTTGTTTTCTTGGCAGCAGGGTGATTGTTCTCAAAGGTAAATCGTCAAGATTTTATTACATAGCGTGACGATTTAGCAAGCAGTATTTTCGGACATTTTGGATCCACTTCTTAAATCGTCATGGCACTGTAAAAACCTTGACGATTGTTCATCTCTACACGCAGTGTCGTCATAGACCATCTTATTATCTTGACGAGTTCGCGTGAATCGTCATAATTGTATGTCATTTTGTGACGATTCTGGGTACGAAGCAATTGGGTTGAGTTGATTTTCGACGAATTTAACATTGAAGTGAGTCTTCCCATAACTGTTTTGAGCTTTGAGGATCATGTTTGAACATTTTCGAAAACACATACACAAATGGTGGCGGTGGTGGGGGTGGAATTGGAGGCGGCGGTGGTGGTGGAAATGGAGACGGTGGTGGTTATAATGGAGGTGGTGGTGGTGATAATGGCTAACTATCTAGTCTTAGGATGATTTTCTAATTAACAATCTAATATTTTTGATAATCAATAATTTATTTGCTAATCCCAATTAGAATCTCTAATCCTAATTATGGTGTATAAGGGGTTTTTGAGATTACTTCATTGTAACCCTATTTTGGATTAGCCTTCGCCCCTATTAAATTTGGGCTCGCCCCCAAATAAACCAGGATAATTTTATATCTATAAATAAATAGTTGGTGGGCACATTCATTATTAAAAAATATTTTTAAATCAAAAAGTAGAAGAGATTGGAACTCACCGATAAAATTTACATCTGTTTCAATGATTTTTTAAACTATCAATGGAAAATACATCAATTGATGGGTTTTTTTTCATCGACGATGGATTTTCCATATCACATGGCAAAGTTGCAGATATACCACTTTGCAAAGCCAAATTCTCTCTTTGCTTGGTCCATTGTTGACCAAAACAAGCAAAATTCTTGTTTTAATGGTTCCATAAGAACCGGCCTAACACACTGCACATTTCAGCATAACCCGCCTTGGACTCATTTATTTTCTTGTTCGCAAATCCGAATTACACCATATTGTTCATTTAATAGCCTAACGTCAATTTTCTCCGGCATCCCAAACTTTTTCTAATCGGCCGTTAGAGTATAGAAATAACTTGTTTGCTTTGAGCTACGAGAAATATTACCAATTAAAACAAATCAAATATCATCTTATATACTTGACTGCAATGAAAATACGGTCCCAAACAGAAACAAAAAAAAAAAAAAAACAAAACTTTCAAAATAACGTGAAGATGAGTGAGAAATGAATGAAGAATTGACAAAGGAAATGATCTAAGCCAAAAATGAAAATGAATCTGGTGACCTGGTCTCAGTCAAATGGAAGATGAATTTGGGCGCAAAAGTGAGCACAATAATAACAATTGGATATATTGGCCTCAATTTTGGCCCAAATACGAGGAATGACTACGAATTTCATTGCCTCTCCCCCTAACGTCGGTAGGGTCCACTCCATTGACAAATAGCCAAAATGATGAAGGATCTGCATTGGCATTTATCCTTCCCAACTGAGTCGACTCGGATAATGGAAATTTCACCTTGATTAATCATTTTTCCCATTTTGATGCTCTTTTTTTAGTCTTTTCTACTGTTTTTTGATGTCCGGTTGCTAATAATCATAGTCCTCAAAAGCTCTTAATAGTTTTCTGCCATTGTTTTATCAGTTCTTTTTTCACTTTTTATTTCAAATCATGAAGAATTCAAGTTTATGTCTTTCTAACTAAACTTTTCTGTCTCCTATGTGTTTACAGCGAGAGAGTTCTCAAATGGCGTTTGCCTCGTTG
The DNA here is from genome assembly GCA_023529015.1 of Papaver nudicaule. Lineage (NCBI taxonomy): Eukaryota > Viridiplantae > Streptophyta > Magnoliopsida > Ranunculales > Papaveraceae > Papaver > Papaver nudicaule. The sequence continues at coordinate 20,305 of JAJJMA010180652.1, forward strand.
GTGGTTGTATTTATAGCGTTTGCTTCAGTTGTTGCAATGTCTGTTAACGACATGCTGCAATTCTTGATCTCCATTGTTGCTGAGTTTTCGGCACGGGTTACAGGGGTGAATAATCGAATCGGTTTTGATTCAAATCAGGGTAATGGTGCACGAGTTGTTCGTACGAATGAAACAATCCAATCAAGTTGCGGAATTAGAGGAAATTTCAAATTCAAATTTAAAAACAGAATTCTTCCCCAAATAATCGGTCTCTGGTTAGTTGTCAATCACGACGTTAGTGGTGCGATAGAATCAAAAAGTTATTTACTTTCAGGAAATAATTCAACAGAAGTAAGGAAGTTTATCGGAGGAATTGAGTCAAGGGATTATTTTCCTTCCGGAAATAATCTAACTGATTCAAAGCAGAATATCTTCAATGTTAATCCAGGAAAGGTTAAAGCTGGGGCCAAAACCCTAAACCTAATCGGCTGGAAACACATATATAAAGTTAGCGGTGGGTTGAGAAAGAAAATCAAAACTTTAGAATACAAAGAGATGGAGGAGGAGAAAAATAACAATGTCAATGAGCTGACGGCCAAATTCAGATCAGCTATGTTGGAATTAGGAGAAAGTTCAGAAGCGGTGGTGCTAGCAGGTGATGAGGTGGAGGAAGATGAGGATGAAAGCTGGGATATGTGTCTTATTGGTACAGTGATAATTGAAGGGAAGATCGGACACAAGCATGCTGAAAATCATATACGCAATGCTTGGACTTTTATTCCCCAAGATGAGCTGAAGGTGTTTGAGATTGATACTAATGTATTGGTATTCAAATTTAACAAATGGGAAACTATGAGGAAGGTGTACAAGGAAAGGCCGTGGGGGGTGGATGGTAACCTGTTGATCCTTCATAACTATGACCCATTGCAGAAATACAATGAGCTGGACTGGGATCATGAGCTGTTCTGGATTCAACTCAGGAACTTGTTACCAGAGCACATGAATGTAAGAGCTGTTAGAGAAATGAGAAAGCTTATGGGAGAGGTAATAGCAATACAACCACCTAATGCTATTCCGGAGGATGGAATTCCAGTGAAGGTATGTGTGAAAATCCATTTGAGCAATCCCTTAAGAAGAGGGGCGATGGCAATCACGGCTGCAGGGGTTACAAGATGGGTCAGATATTACTATGAAAAGCAACCAAATGGGGTTTGTCCTAACTGCTATGTAATTAAACATAACAAACATGTATGTCAGGTGGCATCTGAATATTTGGAAGCTGCGCATAAGAAAACATTCATCTTTGGAAAAGCTGGTGTGGGATTAAAAAAGGTGCAAGCTACTGTCCTAACTCAAGTTCCAGACCAACAACAGAGGAAGATGGTCAAACCAACTGCTTTTGTCCCTCCAAAGAATGGAACAGCTGTAGATTTGAAGATCATTGCTAGTGAGCAATCAGATATGGAGACGGAGGATGGTTCGAGGATTGTTAAGAGGCAAAGAAGCTCTGCACCTCAAGCTCTAAGCAACACCCCTGGTATTACTAACCCAAATGGAGGTCAAGGAATTGCAACAACAGCTCACATAACCACAACAAAGGGAACTCAAGCTAGTAACACTGCTGGAGATGGAAAGGTTTGCCCTCAAACTGTTTGCTTGTTGTTCTTTCAAAGTTATTTTTCTGATTTTAGCTATCTGTTTACCTTGAGGTCATCATTCAGTTTTCATAAACTTGTCATAGCTTGTTTTATTAAAGGTTTTAGAAGTCCGGTAGGAATTCAGCTGAGTAAATTAGTTAACATGAAGGTTCTTTCTTGGAATGTTCAAGGGTATGGAAACAAACACACTAGAAACCACCTTAAAGATATCCTACAATCTAATGACCCAGATATAGTTTTTCTGTGTGAAACAAAAGCCCATATGAACAAAATGAAGAAGTTAATTAGACCTTTACAGTACCCAAATTCTTGGTTTCTTAACCCTATTGGTACAAGAGGGGGTTTATGTTTGCTGTGGAAAGATGGCATTGACCTAAAGGTGATTGAGTCAAGTGACAACATTATTAACTGTCTAGTCAAGATAAATGCTAGGGAAACTACATTGTTGTCTTGTATCTATGGTGCTCTCAATGACAGAGGGAGGTCTGATCAATGGGGTTTACTTAATAGAGCTGCAAATAGGCATAATGGAAGCTGGCTGGTCATAGGGGATTACAATTTTATTTTAGCCCCAAATGAGAAGCAAGGAGGTAATACCCTGTCTCAAAGTCAGCTTGATGTTTTTACTAATATTATTAGTCTTGCAGGATTAAATGAGGTACATTATTCTGGCAATATTTTTACCTGGTCCAACAAAAGGCATGGAGATGAACTCATTCTAGAAAGGTTGGATAGAGCTATGGGTAACAGCAAGTGGTTTGCTCTTTTCCCTAACTGCTTAGTTTATCATTTGATACCATTTGCTAGTGATCATGCACCTATCATGCTAACTAGTACTAAGGACTCATATGTAGCTAAAAAACCCTTTAGGTTCAATAAATGTTTGCTAAAAGATAGTGCTTGCAAAGAGGTAATTACTAAACAATGGGCACTGACTTATAATGGCTCAGTTGCATTTAGACATTGTAAGTCTCTGTACTCAGCTAAAACAGGGGTTAGGGACTGGAACAACAAGCAATTTGGAAACTTTAATAGCCATATTAGGGATATTAAATCAGAAATTGAGCATGTTAATAGTTTACCTAGTACTGCTGTTAGAGTGAGAAAGTTGGAAGAGTTGAATGTTAGACTGAAATACTGGTATGATGTTAAGCATGAATATTGGAGTCAGAGAGGGAAAGATGATGGTCTGTTATTGGGTGATAGGAATACTTCTTATTTCCATGAAACTGCAAATTATAGAAAAAGAAAGACACATATTGAAACACTGCAAAATGACTTAGGAATTTGGCTGTCAGATAGGGGTGATATAGCAAGAAACCTGAGAGAACATTTCTTTGGAATTAGCAGATCAACTAAACCTCATATCCCTGTAGACTTTATGCAGGATATCCAGCCTTGTATCTCAGATATAGATAATGCTAACCTCTTGGAAATTCCTAGTGCAGATGAAATCAAACAAGTGGTGTTCAAAATGAAACCTTGAACCTCTCCAGGACCAGATGGCTTCCCTCCAGGTTTCTATCAACAAATGTGGAATGTAGTTGGTAATGACACTGTGAAAATGGTGCAAGCTTTCTTCCATTCAAAGTTTATCCTGAAACAGAGTAATCATAACTTTCTGTCTCTCATCCCTAAAGTTACATGTCCAAAAAATGCTACAGAATTCAGGCCTATTAGTTTGTGTAACACTTCATATAAGATTATATTTAAGATCATTAGTAACAGATTAAGGCCTATCCTCAACAGGATCATAAGTCCTTTTCAAGCTGCATTTCTTCAATCTAGACAAATGTCTGATAATATAGTGATAGCACATGAACTAATTGATACTATGAAGAACAATAAATCTAAGAGAGGGCTGATGGCTATTAAATTGGATATGTCAAAGGCTTTTGACAGGGTTGAATGGAGTTTTTTGTTACATTCTCTTGCTAAACTTGGATTTCATAGTGATTTTTGCAGGATAATAGAACAATGTATATCAACTGTAAGCACATCAGTTTTACTAAATGGATCACCAGGTGAGATCTTTACACCTGAAAGGGGTCTAAGGCAAGGGGATCCTCTTAGTCCTTACCTCTTTATATTATGCATGGAGT
>JAJJMA010180681.1:0-12697 GCA_023529015.1 Papaver nudicaule
ATTCTATGGTCCTTCTCTTCTGCAATAAGGCCATTCAAGGATTATAGGTTGTAAAACCAGGATTGATAGATACAATCTATATTGTACATTAACTTAGGTTGTTTTACATATAGGTTAGAGATTCTGCAAGATATCTCTAGGTTCTCTAGTTGTTATTGCAAGAATACAATTAGGTCGTCACGGTTCTCGTGCAAACCCTAATTGTGTGCTTTTGATACCTGACCTTGTGAACGGTTCCTCAAAGCACGAAACAAGTTTTCCAAAACCTTGATTATATCTAAAGGGAAAATTGTTCTTTACGTATTCTCTGTCGAAAGACGGTTTGAGTACAAAAAGCCTTTGACAGCGGTCAAAGCAACTCCTAGGCATGTAAAGGACGTCAGCTAGGGGAATCAAGTGTGTGATGATCTGTGGGGGATCCAGAGGCATAAGGAGTGCAACAGTAGCTGATTCGCTTGGAGGGTGGAATCGGTCTCTTCTACATCCCAATCCGAAGTCTGATAGTAGGTTAGTGTTTGTAGACAGTTAATACTGCGTGGTGTTCAACTGGATGAGGTCCCGGGGTTTTTCTGTTTGATTGCAGTTTCCTCGTTAACAAAACTTCTGGTGTCTTGTGTGCTTTACCTTCCGCATTTATATCTCTGATTATATATTAAAGCGACACAAGTCGTACGTTATTCATATCCTGACGTTGATTCCAAATCTTGAATAAAGATTTATAGAGACTTGTCTTTGTAGGAATTGATCACTTGTGATCACAACTCAGGTTATACAGATTTGGATATTGAAATTCAATTTGTCCATATCTGACCATAACTCTCACGAGCCCAAACGAAAAGTTGGTTGTATTTCGGTACCCCTCCTTTTTCATCTTCAACAAAGGTCAACAATGAAAATTGATTTATCTTTTGGGCTCGTTTCCCTTTAACCTATTTATTTTTAGAGGCAAAGTTGAATACTTTAGTTTGAATGAGATGCATAGGAAGTTTTTGCCACTGGTTAGCTAGGGTCTGACTTGTGCCGTAACGACATGGGTTTTGGACTGCTACATCAAAAACTGATCTTATTAATATAGTGTTCCTCCTACTTAACTGCGAGCATTATAACCCTTCTTCTTCTTTTTTGCGAAGTGGGTTCTATTGAAAACTTGAAGCCTAGATCACACTGTGCATATGGAATCTGAAGTCTATAAGTTGGTGTAACACATGACATATTAATTTTTCAGTATATAATTCACTAAATTGAGTTTTCTTATTTTATTTTAAATAAAGTTTCGATTCCAAGCTCTTGCTTGTCGCATTTCAAAATTAGAATCAAATAAGAAACTCTTAGGAGTTATGAAGGGTATTGGTTCACAAACCTATTCGAGAAGGATTCTCGATGTTCAACTTTTTACATTCATTGATTTCGTGAACCCCGAAGAGAGAAAGGTTCATGAGTTATTTTTGTTACTTGAGTATGCAAACCTGAAGGAGAGACAAAGGTTCGCCACTCAATCTAGTTCGCGAACCTAAAGTGCTAACTTGCGCCAAACTCATATTGGCAATTGTTGCACTTTCCTTTTCTGTTTCAAGGAATACTTTTGACACGCTTTTTGGTTGCCATTCTTGTTGTAATTCCTTAAGACAAAATTTATTTGTTATTTTAAATCAATCAAACTTGGGGACCAACTTTTTCAGATCCTGAGTTAGGAAGTCGCAACAAGTTTGCACACAATCTAACTACATATCTAGCTGATCGAAGATAAATGCATAGGTAATTTACTTATTTATTTGGCTACTTAATTGTTTCCATACTCCGAGTTAACGAAAAGACCTTCATGCAAGTAATTCATATCCAAGGAAACAGACTAGTTTTGGAACTGAGGAAATAAACTTAGTCTGAGCAAGTTACTTGCAAGAAATACATTTCTTTAACTTAAGCAACCTAGCCTTGACTATTCACAATAAAATAGGATATCTTCTGACATTTACTTTTATCCCTTATACGTTGTGTAAATTTTTGCATAAGAAGTCGTCCTCCAGACACGAAGTTTCCTAGAGAACCAAATGTGAGACTTCGAAAAACTTCGCTTGGGGATCGTGAAGCATATGCCAAATTATCTTTTCCCTAATAGATTTCGGAACATGTATCTTGATTTGATGATCATTATTAATTCTTCTATGTTTAACGGTTCTTCTCTTCTACTGTAAAACCATTCAAGAACTGTAGATCAATATCAAGATTTTGGTATAAACTTAGAATAAGGTATTCTTCGTATAAACCTTTGGAGTTTCTTCAAGTTTCGATCTAGGTCTTGTAACTAAGGTTGATCTTGAGAGGTAGAATCTCTATATGTTGTGAAGATTATAACCCCGAATTACACAATTTCACTTAGATGCATTAAGATTTCGAGTAAAGTCACTCTAAGAAAAGAGATTTCCATTACAAAAACACCATTAATCTAAATAGGAATTTGAAATTGGATGTGAGCAGTCCTAACTAATCTTAACACACTCTTGCTTATGTCTTCATCCATAAAGAAAAGACTTCCAATAAAACTTGTTATCGAACTCAATCCTATCTTGTTTCACAGGAGCAGAGCATTATAAATCATCAACCGAACAGTGGTAATTTTCATCTCAACAATGATTTTCATCTAAGTTTGACCGACTTGCGCTAATCAAAAATTAATTTAAAAAGTGTAAAATTATCAAAACATAGTATCGGGGCACTCATAACTAACATTTTTAATTTTTGTAAATTATTGCAAAACTAATTGATGTAAAAGCAAATAGAGATTCATCGTAACTAGTAAATAGAAGTGTTCAACTCATTTTCGTACTTACGAAAATACATCTTCTCTTTTTCCTTTTCGATGCACTCAAGAAATATTGGTAAATATTACCAATAATTTGGTGCAGATGAATTTCAAATTCAAATCATTTGTTTATTACCCGATAATTTTACACCGTTCTACGATGATATTGGTAGTTAAAGTATAGTATTCGACATTAAAGTTCTACTATAACAAAGAAACATGACTAAAAGGTTGTGCTTGATGATAATATCTACATTTCTATTTCCGTGGAATTAGATTTTTGTTTTGTTAATAAGGAGAAAAGCTTACACTACATTGTAGTTTGACTAATTTTACGAAATTGGAGACAACTGTAGACAAACGTGGTCAAAACACAAAAATACTTATTTTGGGCAAAATTTCATGGAAAATTCTTCCTTGCCTTCTCTTAAAATTTGCTTCCTAGAAACGACTCTTATTCCAAGGAATATCATTCTATTGTACCATACACGGCCTTAAAGATCTTGACTGATTCTGTCCTATCCTCTGTATATATTGTATTAACAAACTATGTTACACACATGATTTATGATTGTGTTAATTAACAATGGCACAAGAGACATCTATGCAAACCACGTTTTCTTATGCAACGTGCATTCCACGCCTTCCAGTATTGAAATGCTACGATATCACATAAAAATTTCATACAAAAGTCAGTATCTTGGCGCGCGACCAGATTATCTTAATAACCTTGTCATCCACAGTGTCGTTGTTAAGTACGCCATCCACAACAATGTAAAGATATAACAGTGTATTAATTGGTAGTTGAGATTACCAACCAAACAACTACCAACTACCCATTTGGAGAAATCAAAATATACAGGAAAACCGAATTTCATTTACAAATGACATGCATTAGATCGCTCAAATTTCATAGATTTGGTGCCAAAAAAAGAGTCAATTTTGTGCAGTGTCCAAGGATGAAATCTCACCAAAGTGCTTATTTTTTGCTTACCATTATGCTCGTAATCTAGCACTGTTCACAGTCTTATATGTATGCAAATTGTTAAGGATCCATATTAGATCCTTAGTTGTACTTGCGCACCTTCATATTTTTAGTGCCTCAAGGATGCAAGAGTAACAGAATGTGCGCCTCATTGTTATACTTGTATATATCTTTCATTTGGCTTAGAACCATTAACAAATGTGAGCTACAAAATGATAATCTAATTCATTATTGCTCTACTGTGTGGGAATAAATCTAACAATAAGGTGCCATTGTCATACTTGAACAAACCCATGAATCCAAAAGCGCTTCATTTCATATTTCAAGAGGCCATTGTCATACTTGGGCAACTGTCAACTGTGCAAGCCAAGATGTCTCGGTAATCTCGGGATATAGTGAAAGAATCATAGACATTTCCGTCGCTGCTCTTTTTGTACTCGAAAAGAAGATTTGAATGGTCAAAGGCTGTCAGCTTTAAGAAGCCAAAATCATAATCTTGGAACAAACTCCACCTGGTCTTTAGGGTAGTAAATGGCGAGAGTCCAGAACCTCCACCACCAGCAACAACGTGAATGGTTCCGTTCAAAGGACCCTGATAGTGTGACTTCTCACCAGTGGTGCAAATATTCTGCAAAAGAAGAACAAAGATCAGTTGTTTGTACAATCTAGTGTTTAGCTTAGGTGAATAACAGGGCGATACCAGATCCACTTGCAATGCATGGTTTGGTCACAACCACTTTTATGTGGTTCTAGCGAAGTCTAGTGTTGTTCACGAACAATCAATGACCAATTAATGATGAACCATAAAATCATTGGTTATTATTACGGATTACCTCATACACAGGACATGTTCTTTCATAGTTGTGCACATGGCCATAAACTGCTATGTCAACTTTGTACTTCTGCCAGAGTTTTTGGAGACTCTCTCTTCCCATTGGTTCTTCAAATGATCCTTGCTCGGCATACCAGGAACCGGAAGAATAACCGAGAACACGATGTGCTAGAAAGATCAACCATGGTTGTTTTTGTCTATCAGCAGATGCAAAACACTGTTCGATGAACTTATATTGCTCTGTACCCTCTCTCCAATCATGTTCTGTATCAGCTATGCAGAACTTAAACATTCCATAATCCGTTGAATACCTAAATATTAAAATAAAATAAAATGACAAGTTCTAGATGAGGCCAAAATTGTAATCATGTCACACATCGAGGATATGCAGTGGCATTTAGATGTTTTACCAGTACTTAGCTCTGTTATCAGCAGGAACATAGTACATGGTTTCAGCTGGCACACCACATTCGCCACCTGAATCTGTATTCCCATAGAAGGATCCTGTTCCTGGCCAATCTCTTTCGTGGTTTCCACTGCAAGGAAAAATCATCTACAATATGAAAATGGAACTCTCGCGCATAACAAAAAACTATATGAAGAACGGAAGACAAACCTTGCAACCATGTATGGAACAACCGAGGTAATAGGCTCCACCTGTGACGTAAACTGATCCCACTGTGAAAGGTAACCGTTTGCATAACATATATCTCCAATGTGAAAAACTATATCTGTATTATTCAAATCCCTAATAATCTCTCTGGTGGTATTAAGTGAACCAGGCTGATAATTGTTATATTCATTTGATCCATCAGCTTCGGCCTGAGCAAAAATGTACACCATCAGATACCAATGTTTCTTCATCCTACCTTTGAATGGACTGAATGACTAGGATCTCAAACTGCAAGCTTAAAAGAGAGAACAAACCTTTCCCATATCGCCAAAAATAACAACACGCTGTACCGAGTCCTGACCAGGATAAGGAGATGCCCTGAATTTATATTCCTGACTCCAAACAAAAGTACCGTTGAACAATATATGCCCCAGCTTGTACGAATACCTGCATCAAACAAAACTAAAATCATGCACTCACACAAGTTACCTTCCTAGTTACTGAATTAGTGATTCTCATGTCAATGAAAATTTAATTACCTATGAACGAAAAAGGTATAAGAGTATGGAGGTGGTGGAGGAGATACGATATCAAACTTCATCTTAAGTGACACGAAACATGCCACCACCTATTTGTTTGATGCATCGTTTAATCATTAACATACTTTGTAAACTCAAAAATACTATTTCTTCAGTAATGTTAATATCAATTTGGGCTATTGCAGACAAGATGTAGGTACCCCAGTACAATTTCCCTTCTAGGCTCTTGCTAATGGCAATTACTAGTGCATCATTTTTCCAGTTGTTCTTACAGAAGAAGGCTGACAATAAACTAATGAAAACAGGATAAATGTCCAACGTACACTGAGTTAGGCCACAGTTCCTTCAGAAAACTTGTGTGTATGAACCCAGGATCCCGCCATCCGACAGTTCTTGCTGGTGCACCTGCATATGAAGACTGGTGGGAATACTATATCTCTATTACAAGGTTCAACACTACGAGTTTTGCAGGACATCAAATTAACCGAAAAAATAATCGCTGAGGCACAAGATTACACACCACACATGCTTTTACGGCTGAATGTCAATGTTCCAGCTGGAGTACGCGTCTTAGCTCCTCCTTGTCGACCCCATTCAACAAATGGTTCTGCTTCGTTAATCCCATATCCACTTGTCCAAGTTACAGTCATCTGAATGCCAGGTAAAGAACATATTTTAACATTCTTTGGTGCAATCAGGGTTTGGACTTTGGATAGCATTCTAATGCATTTCTATTCTTTCAGACAAATAGCCACACAAGAATGACTAATAACCACAGCCACTGTGAACGTCTAGTGAACTTACTTCATTCCAAGCTTTCCCTTGGGCCAAACGTGGGTAAACTGGTGCATTTGGATTCTTAAAAGTTACCGCATTCGAAACTGCGATCAACTTTGGCTGTTATCTCAAGAACAAATTGGGAATGAGTTTAGAATCGAATTAACTGGTAATGACAGAGAAACATCGTAGATCAACAATTGTTTGTAATCCCATGGTAGTACAGGTACATAAGTTGAAATATACACATTAGGAAAGTAGCTAGATGACCCAAAATCCCGGAGATTGGGTGGCCTATTTTATGTTAGCAACGGACTTACATTAGTCAGGCCACCTGAAAAGAGTGCAAATGAAAAGTCTCCCCTCTGGTTGATCAATTGTAGTTTCAATTTCCCAGACCCAATTCTCTTGTAGTCTGGACCGGAGTAATTCGCAAATTGGTACTGCGAAAAAGAGTTTAACTTGTCAACCATTTAGATTCAAAACTGCCTCTACCACTTCAAGGAAACGTCCCATTACATGGTTTCATTTTCTATTAATCGCAAATGATTCAAGAAATATATGAGGAAGTCTATAATCCGCAAACCTTGACTGGTGATGTGCATAGTAATGGAGGACGAACTCTAGTATTTTCAGGTGAACAAGTGGCAGCACTGAAAATTTTGCAACAACAAAAGATACAGTAAGCAAAATACTGTTAGATGAAAACTGCAACCATTGAGAGTCATCACCCTTAGATCCAGCTTCTTAAAAACGAGAAATTTGTTGCTCGAAAGTGAATAAATAAAATCACCTGAAATTAGCTGGAGAAAAGACTCCAACCCAATCATCATTTGAAGGGTTTGGTGAGCTAAACTCAACAGTCACCCATTCAGTATTTTCTCCCTGTGGCAATCAAGTAAACATAAATCAGTTCAAACATGTACCAATTTTTTCGCTAGGCGACACTTATGTGGTCTGGGGCGAGGCGTAAGGCGAGGCGCTTTATAAAATTAAGAAAAATGACTCAAAATTCAATATGAACGAGAGATTGCTTACCCTTGATCCAAGAACAGATGGAGAAGCTGTAACATAAGCTGAACTGTGAAGAGCAATTACTGCCTTATGAATAGCGATTTTCGAAAGAGGCTGATCCCCAAGTGTTCTTCTCTCAGCTTCTCCATAGCTTATACTACCACTCAGAGTAACAATTAACAAAACAATGAAGCCGGAGAACTTCATCATAATCAAAAGCTGTAATATGAATCAAAACAGACTAATAACTAATACAATCATTCCAATTAAGCTAAGAAATAACAACAGGGTAATTCATTTGTTTTGGGAAACTTACCTTGCACTAGTATCAAAAGAGTATACTTCACCAACCAACAGTCAACTTGAAAGTGATTTCTTGTTGTGTTCTTCTTCTGGGTTTTATCGAAAAACGGAGAATAATACAAAATGAAGATTAAATTATTGAATAGACAAGAAGAAGAGAGTTTCATACATACTCTGGTTCTGGTTGATTGAAATAACGGCACAGGATAAAAAAACGGAATCTATCTCGGAATATAGGATTGGATACTCATGTTGTCAATTGGACATTCCTTGGTGTCCATTTCAAGTAAAATTGGGTATTTGTGAACCATGGGCCAATTACTCACATTTTTATTTGGACACCCGGTAAACCACAAGTGTCCATAATAACTTTCATCATTACAATTTTACAAAACTGTATATCAAGCAGCCATGGTAGTGCTTGGGCAACTGTCAAATGTGCAAGCCAGAATGTCTCTATAATCTCGAGATATAGTGAAAGAATCGTGAACGTTTCCGTCGCTGCTCTTTTTGTACTCAAAAAGAAGGTTGGAATGATCGAATGCGGTTAGTTTTATGAAGCCGTAATCATAGTCTTTGAACACACTCCACTTGGTATTTAAGGTGGTGAATTTCGCGAGTCCAGCACCTCCACCCCCAGCAACAACATGAATGGTTCCATTTAAAGGACCCTGATAGTGTGACTTTTCATCAGTGGTGCAAATATTCTGCAAAAGAAAAAAGAGACTCAGTAATCTGTTTCCAGTGTACAGATTCATCCGTATTAGAAAAAGAGCAATGTTGGATCCATTGGAATGCACAGTCTGGTCAAGACAACTCTGTGCTTTTGGTGGATTCAGCAAATTTAAACTAACCAGATCCACCAACTTGTGCTCGAAGAGTCAATGGTCACTAAAAACATAATTACCTCATAGATTGGACAAGTTCTTTCATAATTGTGGACATGGCCATACACAGCTACATCGACTTTGTACTTCTGCCATAATTTTTGGAGACTCTCTCTTCCCATCGGCTCTTCAAAGGATCCTTGCTCAGCATACCAGGTAGCAGAAGAATATCCAAGGACTCTATGCGCGAGGAAGATCAACCATGGTTGTTTTTGTCTATCAGCAGATGCAAAACATTCTTCAATGAACTTATATTGCTCTGTACCCTCTCTCCAATCATGTTCTGTATCAGCTACGCAGAACTTAAACATCCCATAATCGGTTGAATACCTAGAGAGAAGAATGACAACAAAACATGAAAGGTTATAGGGGAAGTTATATTGCTCATCATGGCATACATCAAGCTAGTGAAGTTGTCTTAAAATGTTTTACCAGAACTTAGCCCTGTTCGTAGCAGGAACATAGAACATGGTTTCAGCTGGCACACCACATTCACCACCTGAATCTATAGTCCCATAGAAGGATCCTGTTCCAGGCCAATCTCTTTCGTGATTTCCACTGCACAGAAAACATCATTTATTATACTTGATTCAAGAATATTCAATAAAAGCTACTTAAGAAGTGATTGGATATAAAAGGAGTCGAGGGATGACAAACCTTGCAATCATGTATGGGACAGTCGAGGTAATAGACTGAACCTGGGAAGTAAACTGATCCCACTGTGAGAGGTAACCAGTTGCATAGCATATATCTCCTATATGAAACACTATATCAGTATTCTTCAGGTCTCGAACAATCTCCCTGGTGGTGTTCAATGAACCAGGCTGATAGTTGTTATATTCATTTGATCCATCAGCTTCAGCCTGAACAAATATATACACGACTGATAAATCAGGATTCTATGAACATTATAAACCGAGTCATCTTAGATGGTACTCATAAGATCGGTAAACTACATTAAGGCAACAAAACCTGGTCTCAAGTAGTAAAGTTGGGAGAGGGAGATCAAACCTTTCCCATATCGCCAAGAATTACAACACGTTGTACTGAGTCTTGACCAGGATAAGGAGATGCTCTGAATTGATATTCCTGGCTCCAAATGAAAGTACCGCTGAACAATCTATGTCCCAGTTTGTACACATACCTGCATCAAAAGACCCTAAAATTATGCACTTAAACAATACAAATCACTTTCTTACTTACTTAAAAGTTTCTCAGATCAATGTCAATTTAGTCAAAGAACAAAACGCAATGGCCCCTTAAAGTTTAGAGTTGGTAGAGAGAGAGAGAGAGATATGTTATTTAGTTTGAATCTCAATGCCATTAAACATGCCACCACCTATTAGTTGAGGAAATTTTACCATGAAAACACTTCATAAACTTTGGGATGAAGTTTTAAGCAAAAGTTGATACTTATGCAGTTAATAGCAGCCTAGACTAGGATGCCACAGTGCCACTCCCCTTCTATGCTCTTGCAGCTGGCAATTGCTTTTGTTTTGTTTTTGAGAAAGGTAAATGTGGAAGTAGACATGCTTAGACCAAAGGATGTGGGTATACCAGCATCTACTGCTGTTGGCAACTGCTAATGATTTATAAAAACCATTTATTCAACTCTCCTTTATAGAGAAGCTGACAACTCAAGAAAAACAAGCAATCTGACATACACTGAGTTGGGCCACAATTCCTTCACAAAACTTGTGTGTATGAATCCAGGATCCCGCCACCCGACAGTTCTTGCTGGTGCACCTGCATATGGAGATTGAAGGAAATGATATATCTGATTCCAGAGTTCAACTGTGCAAGTTTTGAGTGACCCGAACAGAATGAAATAGTGAAGGTCAAAGGTAACGCACCACACATCATTTTACGGCTGAATGTCAATGTGCCAGCTGGAGCCTGCATCTTTTCTCCTCCTGGTCGACCCCATTCAACAAAGGGTTCCGCTTCGTCAATTCCATATCCACTAGTCCAAGTTACAGTCATCTGAAGTATAATGATGGTATATTATTGAAATATCTTTAAGGAGATTGGAATTCGGACTTAAGATGTAATGTATGTCAGATGATAAGAATTACTGTAAGAGTCGAGTGAACCTACTTCATTCCATGCTTTTCCTTGTGCCAAGCGAGGGTAAACAGGTGCATTTGGATTCTGAAACTGTACTGTGTTCGAGACTGCAATTAGCTTTGGCTGTTATCATGGACAAATCGAGTCAGCTCATTGTCTAACCATCCGGAAGCATCAGATGACATTAGAGCTCAACAAATATTTGCACTCAAGAATCAATAATGGCAAGGACCGGAAAGCATAAAAATATAGGCAAGGGTGATTCAGGAGCAAAATGAGAGCCAACTGTAGGACAGGGGAGCGACCTTGTGTTAGCAATGGACTTACATTTGCTACACCACCTGAAAATAGTGCAAAAGAAAAGTCTCCCCTCTGATTGATCAACCGTAGTTTCAGTTTTCCAGACCCATTCTTCTTGTAGTCTGGACTGGAGTAATTTGCAAATTGGTACTGCAAGAAAGATTACAACATATCAATCATTCATATCTAGAACTTCCTCTTACACTTCAAAGTACAGCACTATACATGGTTTCATGTCGGAACAGCTTATGAGAGGGAAGATTCGGGAGAAATAAAAAGACAGTAGAGAATGTACAAACCTTAATAGGTGAGGTGCATAGTAATGGAGGGTTGACCATCTTATTTTCAGGGGAACAAGTAGCTCCACTGAAAATTAGCAACAAGAAAAAACAAATAGAGCGTAAGCATAGTGCAAGACATAATTGGTTTTTAGTTTTCAAAATAGTCAATTCTTCTGCTCATTAGAAAGAGAGCTTTTCCTGGCTAGAAAGTGAACAGTGTATTACCTAAAATTAGCCGGAGAAAAGACTCCAATCCAATCATCATCTGAAGGGTTTGGTGAGCTAAACTTAACAGTAACCCATTCAGTATTTCCCCCCTGCAATGATTAATGAGATATGCAACAGGTCAGAATTTTATCAGTTTTCCCCATCATTTACATTGAAGTGTCTATAATGGGCGTAATATTCAGTTTGGTTGAATCCCTGTGTTGGAGTCTGACACAATTTTGATTCCCAACTGATTACTGGGTGAAGTCATCATTATAGTCCTAGAAGAAACTTATCAGCCATAGGACTGAACTAGCTTAGTTAAAATAGTTGCAATTACTGGATTACAGCTATCTCATCTATGTAAGTTAAAGCATTTGTCTATTGAATTCTAACAAAATTATGAATGAATTGACTTCAATTTACAGAATAGAAAGAAGAAGAAAACGAATACATATGAATCAGAAGTTACCCTAGATCCAAGGATTGTTGGAGAAGCTTCAACAGAAGCCGACTCTTCGAGAGCAACTACTGCCTTGTGAATAGCAACGTTAGCAAGAGGCTGATCCCCAAGTTTTCTCTCAGCCCCACCAAAGCTTATAAAGCTCAGAGCAAGTATCAACAGAATATATCCATGAAACCTCACCATAATAAAAGCTGAAATGAACAAGAGCAGAATAATCAGAAGATAAAATTGAAACAAATCAAGAAAACCCAGATTTGAATTCTAGTTGACTCTTCACTTAACCAGTAAAATCTTCATTGTTACTTACTAGTGTGATATTTTACAAGTCTGAGTTGAAAGCTTTCCTGTAATTTATTTATAAGCTCAAACTAACATGTTCTCTTTAAGTTTATAACATTTCTCACCGGTCTTCTGTAGTCATGGGTTTTGTTTAATTGTTATATGCTGCATCATCTTCTTAGGGACAATGTTTCTCTCGTTTAAAATTCAGAATCTTCCCCCCGAATAAAGGGTTGGATGCTTGGATAAAGGAAACTCGCTTTAGTGTGTAACGCTCTTCTGTCACTGTCTTTCCAATAAGGCATGCAAATGCTGACATTATCATTGGATTTCTTTCTAAAGATGGG